>CM066033.1:270204948-270254948 GCA_033557465.1 Ichthyophis bannanicus | reverse complement strand
ACAGACTTCAGAGCAGCAAGGACAATGGAATGCTGGAGAAGCCAGAGCAGATGCTAACTTCTGGAGACAGGCTGAGCTACCCATTGCTGAGAAAGGTGATTTCCCTGAATCACGTTTGAAACAAAGGTGGGAGCCAGAAAGGAGGGAAGCTTTCAGACCACCAGAGAGGTTGTCAGCAGGGCACTCTGATCAAGTGGGTGAGTCAGAACCTATGCAATTGGGAGAACCAGTGTCAGAATTAGGGGAAGAAGAGGATATGTTGATGGACTGTTCTTTATGCCAAGCTCTAGACTTAAAGTGTTTGAAGAAAGGCCAGCCTGAAAAGAACTGTTCCTCTTGCTGAAGTAACCTCAGAGCTAAGCAGTGAGACAGTAAATTCCTGTGTGTTTTGAAAAGAGGAATTTACTGCAGCATAAGCTAGTTGAAGTAAGGCTGTGATTCATGCTTCTGTGTCAGCTGTGTTGAAACTCTACAAGGGAGAGAATGTTAATTGGCTGCTAGAAGTGTTTGTGCTTTGCTCCTGTCTTATATGAAAAAGCCTGCTATAAGAATTTGTGCTTTGCTCCTGTTTATAAGAAAAGCCTGCTATAAGAGTGTTGAGGACACTGTGAATGCTTATTTCATAACCTAAGTTGGGTCTTCATCTGGAAGTGCAGCCTAGGGGAAATTGTGGCTGAGTGAAGATAGATTTGCATAGAAGAAGTAAAGTTTGTTTTTCTATTGCTCTGATTGACAAAGGACAATAAGAAAAGTGGCATCTTGTTATATGTGAAAAGGCTAAGCTTCTGCAGTGAAGAGGACATTAAAAGCCAATGTTGAGTTCTGTTTGTTTTGCCACCAACCTGCTGAACCTTAAGCAAAAATCCTATAATTTAAAATTCTGTAAATGGTACCAGGAACCTGATCTGTTCTATTGTGTTCAAAATAAAATTCTTTTTCTGTCATAAGCCTTAACCTTGGTTTAACACGACTACAATCCTTCTACTTAAAGCATAAATATAACAGCTGATAGAAGAAGGTTCTCAACCACCACGCCCTCAACCACTAGAAGACTAGTGGTTTTGGCGTTGTGCTTGTGACACACCTAATTTAAGCCTATCAGCAGTATTTGACACAGTTTCCCACAATATCCTCCTCCACCATCTACATGAATCTGGAATGAAGACATGGTCCCCCTGTGGTTCCAGTCCTACCTAACAGGCAGACATCAACTAATCCGAACAAGTACTGGCACCTCAACCCCCTACCAACAAACCCAGGAATGCCTCAAGGCTCTGCACTGACAGCCATGCTGTTCAACATATATCTACAACCACTTTTGATCAATGATACGGTCACACTGCATCAACATCCATATATATGCAGATGACATCATGCTATATGGACCGATAACAACCACAAACCCAACTAACAAACAACGATTGCATTGTTTCAATGATGTCTCCAGAAAGCTCCAAGAAAACAACCTTGCGATCAACTTCAAGAAGACAGAAGCATTATTCATCACAAAGGATCAAATCTTCATTCCACTAACCTACCTCACCCTAGGAACAACCCAGATACGAGTTCAAACACAAATAAAATACCTAGATGTCATCCTTGACCAGACCCTCTCACTCAAGCCACAGATCACAAAGACTGCACAGACAATATTCTTCAAAACCAAAATGATACAGCGCCTCAGACTACTCCTAGACCCCCAAGCTTTAGATCAGTCATCCAAACATTGACGCTTCCCCACCTCGACTACTGTAATGCAATATATCAAGAACTCCCGCTCTCAACTCACCACCCTTTACAAACAGCCCTCAACATAATCGCCAGGATTATACAACGATTAAAGAAATCTGACCTTATCACCCCAATACTGAAGCACTTTCACATTCTTCCCATTGGATCCCAGATCCATTATAAAACATTACTAGTGACTCACAAAACTCTGAACCAACAACAGATATCCTGTCTACACGCCCTCCTACCACAAAACAAATTCTGGGAGAACCACAAGACAGACCACAAACAACGTCTCTACCATACTACATGCAAGGACAAAACACAATAACCAAGCTTATGCTCAAACATTTGATCTCTATACTCCATCACTATGGAATACTCTTCCAACCACACTCAGAAACATCACAGACCTCTATACCTTTCGGAAACAACTAAAGACACACCTGTTCAGGAACTGCTTCAGTACACTCCCCTACGACACCCCATAAATGCTGGATCATGCTGTGTGCAATGCAAATAGCAACAGAGATAAGAATTAGAAATTTAAATAAGTTTAGAACTTGTGATGTGTACCCAATCTGTATTGTAAATATTTTACAACTTTGTTGATCGCTTAACCCCTTCACCTTCCCTGACCCCAGTTCAAATTGTAAATGCTTTATATTTGTTCAATGTATCACTTGTTGTTTGAGCCGGTGAAAATGGTATACAAGCATAGTTAAATAAATAAATTAAATAAAAGCCTATTTTAGAAAGGCAACATAAGCGCTTAGAAGCTTTCATAAAATAAACACCCACTACCAGCCCCTGTAGCATTCAAATATTAATGTGCACGTTCCCTCCTTCACTAAAGCTGTTATAAAAGTGTGCATGTACAGTAACCGAGGTATCCGGATGCCCATCCCTTGCCTACGAGCAACCTTGCCTCCCTTCCTCCCACCTACCCCCCACCCCCGCCTTACTCCCTGCACAGAAGACTCATCCGCCATAATTTTGTTTAAAAATTACTTGGTCGAAGATTTATAAAAATTTTTGCAAACCGGACCAACATGGGCCAACTGAAAATTCTTAAGTCAAAAATTACCCCCCCCCCCCTTTTCATTTCCAGATGATGCCCCCCCACCAGCCATTTATAGCAAAGTGGTGCATCATCCACCCCCATTCCCCTCCCGCCCGCCTTGCCATGGTTATTAGCAAAGGCCGGCAAGTTGCCTTCCACCGGGCAGAGACCACAAGCGTGATGTCTCTCCCAACCTACAGAGCACTGCTGCTCCCCTGCCAAGCGGCATCTGTCTCAAATGCCCCCCCGGGTCGGCGAGCACCAGCTCGCTACCCCTACCACCACAACGGCTGAAACAAACCACCCCCTTACCCAGCTGCGACGACCACACCCAAACATACTGCCACAAATGAGGGAGGGTGGGTGGGCACCTGTTCGAAGCAGCGATCACCCGAAAAGAGGGAGATCGCATGCCGGCGATCTCTCTCGCATGCCGCCCGCTCTGCCCCCCTGCCGGCACCAGCACCAATCGCCTCTTTCCCCGCCTCACGCGTAGGTCGCTGGTGGCGGCCTCGCTCACACCCATGTTCCCCCCCTCCTACCAGCCTGCACTGCGGTGCTGCCGCCAGGGATACAGGGCCCCGGGAACCCGGTTACAAGCCGGCCTCAGGACCCTGCCCTGCGGCTCGGTGGCATTAACCGAGGTATCCAGATGCCCATCCCTTGCCTACGAGCAACCTTGCCTCCCTTCCTCCTACTTACCCCCCCCCCCCCGCCGTACTCCCAGCACAGAAGACTCATACGCCATAATTTTGGTGAACAATTACTTGGTCGCAGCTTTATTCAAATTATTGCAAACCGGTCCAACATGGGCCAACTGAACATTCTTAAGTCAAACATTACCCCCCCCCCCTTTTCATTTCCGGATGATGCCCCCCACCAGCCATTTATAGCAAAGTGGTGCATCATCCACCCCCATTCCCCTACAGCCCATCTCGCCGTGTTATTAACAAAGGCCAGCAAGTTGCCTTCCACCGGGCAGAGACCACAACCGTGATGTCTCTCCCAACCTACAGAGCACTGCCGCTCCCCTGCCAAGCGGCATCTGCCTCAAATGCCCCTCCGGGTCGGCGATCGCCAGCTCGCTACCCTGCCACCGGCGCAAGTAGACCCACTATCCTTGCGCCGCCCTCACCAAAGCAAGCTGCGACCAACACCAAACTCGAGGGCCTCCTGCCAATCATTCAGCAACAGATCCTGCCCGACAGGGGCAAGGTGAACCCCATCCAAGCGATACAATCCACTGCACCGGACTTCTGCCCACTGATGCAACACCTGCCGGCCCCCGTTTGCTGGACCCATCGTCCTATCTGCCTATTGATCTTGACTAGGCCCCGTGACCACCGCCGCTGAGTCCAGCACGCAGGGCGCGGAATGATGTCTGACCAAATAATGGCCACATCCGGAAGCAGTTCCCGCAGCAGGGCCAATGTCCCTCTGAACCATTCTAATGGTCTGCCGGCATGACCAGCTCGCCAGATCATTGCCACCCAGGTGTAGAAGAAGCCCGACAGGCCGCCGCCGCTGTGCAATCTGCGCCTGAACAAAGGGCACGAGTTACCACCACCGCATCCCACGTTGTCCCATCCAGCAAAGCTGAACTCCGGAATCTGCCAGACCAAGATGAAGTACCAGGGGCCGCGTTCCAGCCCGTCGCTCAGCCCAGTAGACGAAGGAGTGGCCGATGATCCACCAGTCACCGGAGCACACACCATCTGAAAGGAGAAATCGCACTGCCACCAACAAGCCACTCTGCAATAGGAAGAAAACAGTTAGTACCCCCCCTTCGACCCCATGCCACAGTCCAGCATAGCTGCCCAGGTACCGGTTCTGCGCCCTGCCCCCAGGCCGAGCGCAGCCAACCTAAGGGCGAACATACCCTACATAAGCACCTGACCGCCACCTCCCAATCCGCTGAATCACCCACTCTTCAAGACCCGCTGCCGCCGCACTCGTTGCCACGCCGATCTGAAAGGAATGTGATGCATAACTCAGGTCGTCCTCACCCAAGAACCGCAAAGCCAGGTGCAACACAGCTGTAAACTGAAACTGAGTTACCGGCCTGCCGTCCTCATGGACAAAGAAATAAGAACCTTCCAAGCCCGAGCGCGACTGCGAGTAACTCTGTAAGGCATGCACCGGACAAGATGGCACAGGGAAGATAGCATTCAATACCACCCAACCACCTTTACCCGCCTGATCAGTCTTGAACCGCGGGAGGAAAATACGGACCTGAGACGCCTCCACCTTCACATGCTCAAGCACGATACCACCAAACGCACCCCGCCTGGCCGACCTAGGAACAAGTTCACACACCCGAAATGCCCCAAAAAATGCCGTCACAAACAAACAAAGCGTGGAACAGAATGGACTCAAAACTCGAGGCTGCGACACAAGGTAACACCTCGCAAATGCGCAGCAAAAGTTCATGAGAAACCGGGCGCCACCAATCCAGCTGCCTGGGATGTGCCCTGACCCCACCCGCCAATAAGCGCTTAACCAAAAAAGAAACCCTAGGATTCCCCCATCCTGCCGCCTTACAAAATAAGGAGAACCCCGACACCGCAGACAAGACCGCCGTTCGGGCCCAGCCTGCCTTCTTTGCCCAGAGCACAAATTGTCCCATCAACCCATCAGGAACCCTCCCCCCACGCCAACCGAAGGCGCTGAGGAACGTACCCACCTGGAAGTATACTCGCCGGTACTGGGCCCAAGTACCACGCGCCACCGAGGCAGACAACAGTGCCATCAGATCTGGATACCAACCTTCCAAAGATGCTCCGGGACTGGAGAAGCCGCCTGATCTGCCTCCGGAGCCAGCAGCCAGAATTGCTCCCACTGGAAACGGGACAGAGCATCAGCAATAGAATTTTGGGAGCCAGGCACATGCCGCGCCCTAGCGGTGACATTCAAGCGGAGACAGGCTAACACGAATATCCGCATCAAGGCGGCTACCCTCGGGCACCGAGGGGCCTGCCGGTTGATAACCTCCACCACCGCCGCGTTATTGCACCAGAAAACAACCTGCCGATCCCTCAGGCACCCCGGCCAAACCCAAAAAGCAACAACTATGGGAAAAAGCTCTAAAAAGGTGATATTACGCGTCAGGCCAGACTGAACCCAGTCGCAAGGCCATGGCTCCGCACACCACGCTCCCTGACAATAAGCCCCAAACCCGGAACTGCCCGCCGCATCTGTAAACAAATGCAGGTCCGCATTCGACGTCTCCAGTAACTGTATAACGGAGCGACCATTGAAATCAGTCAAGAAAGAGCTCCATACCCGTAAATCTTCGCGCATACCTGCCGTCATGCGAATACGATGGTGCGGCAGCTGAACCCCCGCCATAGCAAGCGATAACCGCCGCACAAAGGGACATCCCATGGGCAGCACCCTGCAAGCAAAATTGAGATGCCCGACCAAAGACTGCAAGACCCGAAGGGTGGTCTTGTTCGAAGATCCTACGGAGGCCACCAGTTTCTGGAGACACGTGACCTTCTGCTCCGGCAAGCGCATGACCATGCCCTCAGTGTCAATCTCAATCCCAAAAAAGTAAGGCAAGTACCATGCCTGACAGTTTTGTTAGCCACTACTGGAATACCAAAATCCCCCGCCAAGCGCAAAAAAGTCTCGAGCAAGATGGAACAAGTTTGCACGTTTCTGGGCCCGACAAACAAAAAATCATCCAGGTAGTGCACTATATTAGTGACACCCGTCTGCTTCTCCAAATCCCAGTGCAAAAAAGGTGCTAAATGCCTCAAAGTAGGTGCAAGAAATCGCACAACCCATAGGCATGCATTTGTCAAAATAATACCGTGATTCAAAATAGAAACCTAACAAGGGGAAAGCCGAGGGATGGACTAGAAGCAATCAAAACGTGAATTCAATGTCAACCTTCGCCAACAAAGCACCAGCCCCACGCCGCTGCACTAAAACCACAGCTGCATCAAAAGACGCGTAACGCACGGTGCACTGCCCCCGAGGAATATGATCGTTCACAGAATCTCCACTAGGGGAAGACAGATTATGTATCAGCCTGAACTTGCCCAGCTCCTTCTTAGGCACCACCCCCAAAGGGGACACCGTGAATGGAGAAAATGGGGGCTCAGCAAACGGCCCCGCTACTCGGCCCAACGCACACTCCTCAGCAATCTTCCTCCGCACAACCTCGGTTAAGGAGTTCACCGAACCAGCGTTACATGACCGGCCCCCAGCCGGCGAACCTTGACACAGAATCCGAAAACCCACCGAAAAACCCTCCAAAAGCAAACCCCACGCCCCACCCGATTTATCCCGCCCATACTCCAATAACCACGGGCGCATCACCTCCACTCTAACGGGCATAGGAGCCAAAGCCTCGAGAGCTCCCTCACTTGCCCCCCGCTGGGGATCCTGCCGCGCCCTTGCGACTACACTTAGTGGCGGTGTGCCCACTACCACACAGGGAACAGGCATGCTTAAATTTGCAATCAGGGAACAGGCAAGACGATTTGTTGAAACGCCAACAAACGTCTCCACCCGCAGCACCGCCTTTCGATAGAGATGCCGGGATAACGAACGCACGAAAGGACCGCACACCCGCCAATGTAGTCGACAGCACCGGCTTGCCACCACCTCCACCGGCCCCTGCCACACAGCTCCGCATGGACATCTGTTTTAACCACAAATTAATGTCCTTTGTACCCCATGATAACTGCCTGTTTTCTTCCATCATGTCTCTGAACTCCTCATGATAGTTTAACCAGGCCCACCCATAATGCGCCTGCGACGCCGCTAAAATCGTATCCCCATATGCCAGCAGCGCCCTGTACTGCTCTGGGAAATAGTGATCCCCAAACACTAGCTAATCTCAAGAAGGCCCGGGACCAGTTAAGGGTGTTGCGGGAGGCCTTCCGCACCCTACCCGCCTTCTCGTCCTCCTTCCGTTTTCGCTTACTTTCCCCAAATTGCTTCCTGCCCTCCAATAAGCGAAAAATATCTATATACTTGCGATGCTTAATGCGATGCCGCAGCTTCCGCGGGACACTCTCCCACAGCTCCGCGCAGCACACTACCGCGGACCCCTCGCCCTCGCCCTTATCCTCCGCCACAACCACCGAGTCGACTGAGGAAACCGTCAACGAAGTCGAGGTCGAGGAAGAAGAGGAGGCCCGCCTGCAACGGCGCTCGCGCTTGTGTTTTGCCCTCTCTTTTTTGCCACCCGAGACTTCCGCACCCGAGGTATGTACGCCACCCTCCATGCTGCTAACTCCCGCCACATACTCACCCGCCTCACATGAAGGCGCCGCCGGCGCCAAGACGGTCGGAACTCCAACTGCAACATTGGTCTGCTCGTCCGCCGCACTCCGGATGACTGCACTGCCAACTCTCAGGGTCGGCCACATCCATTACAGGCGTGTCACTCTGAGGGACCTGTGGCGAAAGAGCAGAAGAGAAACCGGCAGGCACCGCCCGCACAGCGCTCGGTGCAACACTCGGCCCCCCGCCCCAACCCCACGCCAAGGACCCGAGTCCACCAGCCTCCCAGGCCGCCAACCCACTGCCCGTGGGGCTCACTACCAAAACCAGGGACATACCACCCGGATGACGGAGGAGGAGAAGGCATGCCCGTGTAACCGCCATCCCCCGGGTCCGGTCGACCATCAACCGGAGCCGCACCTACCCCCTAGAACAGGCCACTGCCCCTACACCTTCAATCCCTGCAAGACCCACAGTACTTGGCCCAGCTACCCCCCCCCCCCCCCGACACATCACCATCTCCCCCCAGGCCAGAAGGCTCTATCACCCCATGCCCCAGAACTTGAGGAGAAACCACACCAGCACCGGCCTGCGTGGCCCCGCCAGTGCTAGCCCCTTTTGACTTCCCCCTACCATGCCCCCTGCGGGTGTACCGGGATGCCACCACTGCCACACGGTCTCCTGAGGAGGCTAAATGCCCATACCCCCGTGCCCTCCCTCCACCAACACCTGCCCCCGTGGCCACCACCCCTTTTCTGGCCACTTTTCTGCCAAACCTGCGAGCCATGACCCCCAAAACCTTATTTTAGATTATTATTTATTTGATTTTATGTTTGTTTGTTTGTTTTTTAAAAGCCCTGCCACGTAATTAAAGAATACCTGAACTGCGTATGGAATCTTCGTTTTATGCTCTCCGTTTTTGTTTTTTATAAAAACCCCACCCCGCAGTTCTCAGACCTCACGCTGCCAGCCCAACTCCCAAAAATAATCCCACAGCCAGGGGAGCCCCTTATTGCCTAGCCCCACTGAGGCTTCTAAGCCCCCCACGTGCAGCTAGGCCCGGAGGCCAGCCAACCCCATGTGCCTCCACGCAGTCAATGCTTGACCCAGTACAAGCATTGTGGAACTTGTGTCTCTTGGGGAAACTGCTAGGTACATATGACCTAGATTGGCCACTGTTGGAAACAGAATACTGGGCTTGATGGACCTTGGTCTGACCCAGTATGGCATATCTTATGTTCTTATGTCAAGACTTGCTGCCGACCGCCGAACAGCCGCGCCAGCCCCCAACGGTAAAAGGATATAGATTTATATTATTATTATTTTTAATATTGGACATGCGAAAAGACCCAATCCAGCAGAGAGCCCCCGGACAACGCACCTGTTCGAAGCGGCGATCACCCGAAAAGAGGGAGATCGCACGCCAGCGATCTCCCTCGCACGCCGCCGCTCCACCCCCCAGCCGGCACCAGCACCAATCGCCTCTTTCCCCGCCTCACGCGTAGTTCGCTGGTGCCGGCCTTGCTCACACCCGTGCTCCCCCCTCCCCTTCCTACCAGCCTGCACCGCGGTGCTGCCGCCAGGGATACAGGGCCCCGGGAACCCGGTTACAAGCCAGCCTCGGGACCCTGCCCTGCGGCTCGGCGGCATTATTCTGTACTTGTACTCAAGTATTTATAAAATGTATGAGTACATTGCAGCCATACACCTACTCCACCCAAATTATACCCCTGGAAAAACTTACACATGATACGTATATAAATGCATGCTATCATATTGCACATGTACTAACAGAAACATAAACATATAGGAACATAGACAATGACAGAAGATAAAGACCATAGAGCCTATCCAGTCTGTCCATCCATAAGAACTGTTACGTTCTACGATCTCCTCCTCTCTGTCGGAGATCCTCTATATTTCTCCCATGCTTTCTTGATTTCAGGTACAGGTCTCACCTTCACCACCTCGACTAGGAGCTGTTTTATGCATCCACCACTCATTCCCTAAAGAAATATTTCCTCAGATTACATCTTCATCCTAAAATGCCTTGTTCCAGAGTTTCAAGTCAATTTGAAGAGGCCCACCTCCTGTGCATTTATAACATAGAGGTATTTAAGTGTCTCTATCAAATAGTGTATCCCCTCTCTGGTCTTTCCTTCAAAGTATGCATATGGAGATCTTGAAGTCTATCCCCATCTGCGTTATGATGAAAACCACAGACCATTTAATTAGCCGTCCTCTGAACTGACTTCATCCTGTACATCCGTTTGAAGGTGCGGTCTGCAGAATTGTACACAGTACTTCAAATGAGGTCTCACTAAAGACTTATACAAAAGCACTATATGCTTACATGTGCTTGTACAGCACTGTGTATGCCTTGTAGTGCTATACAAATGATCAGTAGTAGTAGTAGTATCACCTCCTTTTCTCTACTCGCCATTTCTCTTCCTATGCACCCAAACATCCTTCTAGCTTTTGCCATCAATTTTTTTACCTGTTTGGGCTACTAAGATCATCCGATACAATCACCCCAGATCCCACTCTTCTTTCATGCACTGAAGTTCTTCACCCCTAACCTGTACTGCTCCTTGGGTTTTTGCAGCCCAAATGCATGACCCTGCATTTTTTAGCACTAAATCTTAGCTGCCAAATTCTCGACCATTCTTCAAGCTTCGCTAGATCCCTTCTCATGCAATCCACACCTTCCAGGTTATCTACTTTGTTGCATATTTTGGTATCATTCATAAAGTAGCATACCTTTCCTGACAGACCTTCTGAAATATTGCTTACAAAAATGAAAAACGTTAAAAAGAGCAGGACGAAGGACCAATCCCTGAGGCACGTCACTGATAATGCAACTATCTTCACAGTGAACTCCATTTACTTCTACTCTCTGACACCTCCCACTCAACCAATTTCATACCCAGGTAGTCACTTTAGGGTCCATCACAACAACACTTAGGGGTATGTTTACTAAACTGTGGTAAAGTCACCCGCATTAGGTTCCGCGGTAAAGGTACAGATGCCCATATAAAGGCCTGGGTGGTGCAATGTTACAGCAAGCCGTATCAGCTGACGCACAGTACAAGGCGCCTTAGACTAACGCGCATTACAAGGTGCCTTATAAGACACCTTACAAGGCACATTACAAGGTGCCCTGTAAGGTGCCTCATAAGGCGCCTTGTAAGGTGCCTCATAAGGTGCCCTATAGGGCTCCTTAGGCTAAGCGCCGTATTAGCTACCCCTGGACAAGGCACCGTAGAAGGCACCCTGGGCTATGGAACCATAGGTTAAGGTGGCCTAACAAGGTTACGGTGCCCTAGGTTAGTGTGCCCTAAGGGCTGCAAGGTGCCACAGGATGACATGCATGACCTGTGAGGAACAGAGACAGATGTAGCCCCAACACTAGATAGAGCACTCAGGAAAGGCAATGAGCAGGTGAGTGAAGGAGGGAGAGCTGGGAGCCGCTGGACCTGTCATATCTGCGGGCATCCCATGTGGCTGCCAGTACTGATGACAAACATGGTGGGGGCAACTGTACCACAGCACAGGGTGTTGGCAATGTAAAGTACTGGAAAGACAGTTGGTGGCAGATGATGGGAATATATGTCCCCCAGTGGAGGCGGAGGTGGCGGGATAGTTACAATGATGGGTGGACAGAGGAGTGATGGTGCCATGCAGATCAGGCACACGTGAGGCAAGCACGATGAGGCGCAATGCAGGAAAGGGTAGCAGTGCAGGACATGGGGTGGCAGACTGCACAGGCAGACAGGACTCAACACAGCTGACAGACGCAGATAGATGGACCGAGGGAATGTTGGCAATTGTGGCAAGGGTATTATGGGCTGGCAGCACAGATCTGCAAAAATATGACTGTTACAGGCATGCACACTATTTGAGTAGGACAGGCATGAGAGGAGGGAACAATGAGGAACTGAACCCATGAACACTACCAAGAATGGCATTGTATTAACCAGTAGGCTATACCTCCGTGGTGTATGTTACAGCAATGGCTGGGTACAGAAGGACTGCAAGTCACTGCACAAACTGTCTGCTCTGAATGCCAGGATAGGGTAACCCCACCAGTACCCATGATGCAATGCATATGCTGAATAGCTGTCCACAGCTGATCACCAAATGGGGTCTGCACCTCTCTGGTACCTCAGCTTGGAAAGATGAACTGACAGTGCTGTGACAGTACTGGCACAGAGAAGCTACAGACCATGCCATTGTGCAGGTTCTGTGTTCACCCTGAGGGATAGGATGGGTGCCCAGCACTAGGTCCGCAGTACATGTGGTGCTAGAGATAGGTCCTGCTGCACATCCCCATCACTACCAGTGTGTGACAGGTGTTCCTTGCAGTGCAACCAAAGGAAATTAAGTGTCCATCTGTATCCTGCAGTCACATGTGGCCCTCTGGGACCAGATTGGTGTGTACCCCATGTGAGGGTCTGGCTGACTGGGCACCTGCTATCAGGGCAGAGGAGTTTCTAGACTTGCATGAGGTTTGTGTAGCAGTGCCTTTATAGGTCAAAGTGGTATACACTACATACCCCAAATGGCTCACATCACCCCTTTTTGTAGGTAAGGGACAGGTGCCTGAGCCCCAGTGAAGCAACCTCCATCCTGCTGGTATAAGACAGCCCGCCAGGGTTGGTGGGCCAGAACCATGACTGGGGCAGTGGCAGACCAGCAGCAATGCTGGGAGTAGGTCTAGAAAACCCCAACTGTCTCACACCACTGTCTGCCAGTCACCAGCAGACAATCCACTAGCCAGTCCATAGTGCATGCTCACAGAGGAACTATGTGCACCAAGCAGGCATCTCAGTGATTAAGGCCCCAGCACTAGGAACAAAAATGTACCACTGGAAGCAAATAATGTAGAGTGCTATGTGGGAACCTAGCCATGCCATGGTCACTGCTCGGTCAGAGTGAGTGCCCTCTCAGCATGCCATGCTGTGGCCACCCTGTCCATGCAGGCAGTGGTCGGGCACTACAGTGTCCCAGCCACTGCCCCACACTCTGTGAAGATGCATCTTGGCCAATCCACCCTGTCCGGGCCATACCCACAATACCTTGCTCCTCATTATGCACATATTCAGGCTAACACTGGTAACAGTAGGACATTTTGGGCCCAGTGAGGGGTGGACAGCCACAGAACAATGGATAGACAAACAAACACACAAACACACACACACACACACACACACACTCCTATTGCAGCATTGTGCAAAGATAGGGGTGGTTGGCGACCCTGCCCGCCACACTGGTCCTGATCACAGTGCTGACATTGCTAAACTGTACAGGAGGTAGTAGTAGTGCTCTGGTGATAACTACAGCTCAATGCTGGGGCCAACAGCCTGACTCTCCATACATCTTTGGATTGTGGAGCCTGTATGAGTGGGTGTTTGTACCCCTGTTCGTTGCTGCTTTGGGCTTTGCACATGTGGCTGTTGTATCTGCATTGTAGGGTAAAATATAGGGACATGCTCTGCAAGAGCCACAGCTGGGACTTGAACCTGTGATCCTCTGCTTCTAGACACACTAGCTGGGTGTACTGCACCACACAGTTGCCACACATGCATGGTAGTCCCTGGAGCTACCTGTACATTTCCTCTGCCAGATCTTTTCTGTTGCACTGCACACCACGTACTGGTTCAGGGCATGGCCTAGGTCCACTGCAGGCAGGTGCCACTGCCCCCTCCAGCATGGGCACACACCCACCTGCCATGCTTACATGACCATACTCTTTCGGTGCTGGTAGTGTGCAGTCCCAGGCCATCCACTGTGTGGGTAGGTAGTCAGCTAGGGAGCAGATTCTGGGGCAGGGGGCATACATGAGCATCCTCACATCCATCACCGCCTACCAATAGTATGTCCCTTCCGCTTGGGGAAGGGTTGGCTGGGGGAATGTCAGGTCAGTTCCCTGGCAACTGTTAGCTCGGGTGGACCAGGTAGATGTAGGTGGATTGTGTTTGGCCTTTGTCAGCTGCTGTCTTGCTGATTTCCGGTTTCTATGTTCCTATGTGCCACCTAAGCGCCCGCCTAGTCCACCCTGTGCCCCAGCTGCCCCGCTACATGTCCTGCCTGCAGCCCCCTATGCCCCATTTGCACCATCAATTCAAACCACAATGCAATTATCAAAATTGTATTGACAAACATTCATACATAAACTATTACATTAGATGATCCAATCAAATCCTCTACACTATTGTAGCCAGGTCCCAGCCATATTTAATGAAAAGTGGAAAATGCAAACCCTATATTGACTGGATCATCTAATGTGACGTGATCATTTAAATAGGAGGGGATTTAGCTACATCATTATAAAGGAAGTACGGCGATTTTTTCACAAGACCATAGAGGGTTTGGACATATGGCCCAATGAGAAGATATTTGTATGTTATAAAAGTTGATGATATATGGGTTGTAATTGAATGACTATTATATTTGAATGTATGAATTATATGAAGGAATTGTTTAGGATTTCTGAAGGGTACATCTACATAGAGGGGTGTGTGGTTTTTTTAAAGTGTGGGGTAATATATTTAATGTATCTTGTGTATTATATTTTGTAAAAATGAATGTGTAATAATAAATTTACAAAATATTAAACAAGGTTGTTATTGTATCGCTTTGGCTAAAATATGAATTTTTATAGTTTATGTATGAATGTTTGTCAATACAATTTTGATAATTGCATTGTGGTTTGAATTGATTTAATTTATTTGCAATTTTGTGGTTTGTCTATATATACCATTTGCACCATCGCCATAGTGGCCTTTCATACTTGGGCACTATGCTGTTGCTGCAAATGGAACACTACTATCACGTTGCTTGGGCTCCCTACCTATGCTGTACATTGCTGACAATGAAATGGTTTCTCTCTCCTGCAAATGTGCATCTAACGGCAGGTTTTCATTCGCGGTAGGAATCAGCCCTTCAGTTCAGCACATTAGTGTGCAGGGAGCCTCTCCCCATCCACTCCCCGCCCATTGACCCCTTCTTTTCACCCTCTCTCCACCCTCTGCGGTGTTTTACCATGGCCAGGAACGCTAACACTCGTTAGGTAACATTAATGTGCGTTAACGTTACCTAACTAGTGTTGATGTAGCCGCTGCTATATTACCGCAGTTTAGTAAACATACCCCATAGTTTATTTGTAAGTCACCAATGAAGAACGGTATCAAAGTTTGCTGAAATCTAGTGCTCTTCCCCAATCCAATTCTATGGTCACCCTGTCAAGGAAATCAATCAGATTTCTCTAACAAGGCCAATCTCAAGTAAAGCCAAACTCTTGTCCGAACAGCTTAAGTTGCATGAAAAGCAGGCCTAAGGATACTTTTTACTAAGGCCTGCTACTAAGAAATAAAATGGGCCATGCAGCAGATAGTGTGTGCTAAGGATTAATAAAAGCTAATTTGCAATCTGGGCAAGCAGCGGATGAAAATTACCCTAAGCAGGTAATTGCCAATCAGACCTGATAGTCAGCAGGCAGCGCCTATCTGACACTGAATATTGCACTGATACTTAAGCACCACAGCTCATGACCATGACTTTTGAATATCTGCAATTCTGAAAATTGGGCTCAGCAAACCTAAATTTTGGACTTCTAAATTTAGGTGAATTTTTCAGCTGAAACTTTAGGCATCTAAGTTGGACTGAAAATAGGAGACAAATTTAGGAATCCAAAAAGGGGTCAATTTAGGAAGCTAACTTAGGTGTTTAAATTTAGATGCACAACTTCTTCAAAATATAGATCCCATTGGAACTGATACGTTTTCAGCTGGACATTCAGGGATTTAAAAATGATACTATTAAATTTAGAGTTGTTATTCATTTTTCCTAGATTTCAGAGCCTAAATTAGGTGTATAGTACTGAAAATTAGTGCTAAGTTCCTAACTTGTTTCCCACCCCTATATCTCTTCCTGTTGCCACCCATTTTTTAGGCATCTAAAGGTAGGGGGTCTAGTGAAACTAGAAGCATAAATGTAGGTACTAAGCCCTATCAAACTTTTAGAAACAAAATTAGAAACTTAACTCTCAAAATTATCTTCCTAAACCTTTTGAATATTGGCCCTGGTGGAGCCACTGGATCCTCCCTATGTTGTGGGCATCTAAAGGGTTATATAATTTATTTATTTATGTATTTAACTTAATTTGATTTTTCTTCTTTACATTGAAAGAACTCCAAGGTGAGGAACAAAACAAGACTTCCCCTACTCTTGTGCATAATTTATTAACCACAAAATGTCTTTGTTTCATATGCAAACAAGTAAAAACATATTGAATTCATTATTCTAGGTCTCTATAATCTGCTTTAGACCACAGTAGAGTGACCATTACAGTATACGTGAGAGAAGACTGCACTGTTACAAACTACATGGATCCTTTTGTACCCTCAAACACTGTAGCCACTTCTCAAAGGGAAATAGTGTGGGCATTTTACCATTTAGAATTGCCTCATTATTTTCACTTGCTTTCTAGCTGAATGTCTGCTGCTTATTCCCCAGATTGTAGCACACCCCTGGGATCGCTTCTGTTTAAACTTGCCTGCCTTCCTGCCTGCATAAAAGCGGCGTCCCTCTCACAGGGAGCCGCTCACCGGACTCTCTTCTCTTCCCCCGGTGGCTCCTGCCCAATCGGGGCAGTGGGAGCTTGCCTGCCTTCCTGCCTGCATAAAAGCGGCGTCCCTCCTGGGCGTGCCCGCACCTTGCGGGCCCGCGCCTGAGGGCCTCGCAAGAGGGCCCTTTGGCGTGGCCCTTAGGCAGTGGCCAGTAGGCAAAGAATTGACTTTTTCCAGCAACACCACATCGCCGCACAGAGGACGAGAACACCGCTACTCCGCCACATAAAAGAAGCATGACCCATGGACTAAAAAACAACTACCAGTCTAATCAATCAACAAGAACCGTGACCAAGCTTGAGCTCCCATTACAGGTTGAGCTCGCGAGAAACCGATCCGACCTCACCACAACAAACCCAGGTACCTCTCCGCTTGCTATACTGGTGTCTCTGCACCATCCTCTAAAGCAACTTTTGGTAACTGTAACCCCGCATGTAAAGCTAGCACTACAAATCCACGACTTAGGTAACGAAATAACGACTGTAGTTTTCATTCTGCTTAACTGTAACACCTACCCTGTAAAACAGCAATGCATTGAGCAACAATCTAATGTAGGGCAAGCTGTAACAATCTGTAGCTATATGTAACACCACATAAGATCTTGTGACAAAGCTCATCTGCTATTCAATGACAGAGCTTTTAAGTAACGCCATGGGGTATTTTGCATGACTTAGTAAACAAAATTAAGAGTACAACTCTTACCTCAGAAATACCTAGCATCAAAATCCTTTCAAAATTGTGCCATATTGTTTTTGTATTACATAACGGACCAGTGATGGCGCCCCCCGGTTATACTATCATATTGTGCCTTTGTCTCTTGTTGTCCACTTGTGCCACCAACCCAATCACACACCACCACCCGCCGCTCATTTGGCATCCGATATATGCTTTTTACCCCGTGTATAACCCGGTCGTAGTGCATACCATAGCAATACCAAACCTCTTTCCTGTACACATAAACATGAATCTACAACCGCAACTGGGACCAAGCACAGTCCCCCACAGGAGTGCCCGACCTCAGTACAGGGCAAAACCAAACAAGCAACAACGGATAAGAAAACCTGAAACCACCAAGCAAAGTGAAAACCCCTATCCAGACCACTCCCCACAGGCTCCAGTCTCCTTCATACTACTCAACGCCAGATCAATCAGAAACAAGACCCACATCATACATGACATCATCACAGATGCAAAACCCGACACCCTATGCATCACCGAAACTTGGATCACCGATACCGACTCAGTAATCATCAACCAAATTAGCAAACCAGGATACAAAATCTTTAATTGCCCCCGTCCAAACAAAAGAGGAGGAGGAGTTCTCATCATCGCCAAAGCCTCCTTTCTCCTAACAAACACGTTTCAAAGCTTCAATGAAGGCATTGATCTTCTCAGAGTGGAGAACAAAACTATATCCATCTGTCTGATCTACAGACCCCCCGCATCACCACACGAAAGCCTAGCTACTGTCCTGGAAGTTATCAACACCACCTCAATCAAAAAACAGCAGATCATTCTAGGAGACCTAAACCTTGCATCAGGCTCTACAGTTCAAGCCAGAACTTTCATGGAAGCCATGGAACAACTTGGATATGAACAAATAATCCTCGACGCTACACATATCAAAGGCAACACGCTGGACATGGTGTTTCTGCCCTCCAAAAGTCAGGAACTAAAGCGAACCAAACTGCTAATAACCCAGGTACCATGGTCTGACCATCACCTGATAGAATTATCATTACACCTCCCCACTGCCCCAGAACGCTCCCAGCCCACCCCACCTGCAAACCTAAGGAGGAAATTCCAAAAATTCAATAATTAAGCTCTAACAACATCCATAACTTCGCACATTACCATGGAACACACGGACCTTGAGAAATTAGTGAGACAATGGAATACAGGAATTGAAGCTACCGCACAACCAGCCCTGATACCACCAACCAACTCATCCAAACTCAAAAGTGAACCTTGGTACACCTCCACCCTAAGAGGACTCAAGATAGACTTACGTAAGCTAGAAAAAAAGTGGAGGAAAGCCAAAACTGAAGATCATAGAAGGGAATACCTGAAATTTCTCACAACGTGTAAGCATGAAATCAACCTGGCAAAGAAAACACACCACACCAGCATACTTAATAAAGCCCTCAACAGACCCAGGGAACTTTTCGAACTTGTCAGATCACTCACCAAGACGTGCCAAGCTACAAATCAAAACGGAACAATGACAGCCCAAACTCTGGCCGATCATTATGCCAGCAAACTTAACCCTCAAAATAGCAAGCTGTACACACAACCACCAGTACTCACCAATCAAGGGATGGATGCAGTCATCACCCAGCAAAAAACCCACACGGCTGAAAATGCAAACCAGTACCAAGAATGGGATACCTTCAGAAAGATAGATGACAGGCAAATCCTGGACATAATCACTAACCTGAACACCACAACCTCCCCCCTCGATCCATGCCCAGCATCATGGAACAAGGCTGTGAAGCAAGAAGCTGCCAAGTATATCGCCCATATAGTAAACCAATCTCTACTGCAAGGGATCATGCCTGCACAACTCAAGCAATCCCTCATACGACCCATCCTGAAAAACAAATCTCTTAACGAGAACGACCCAACCTCCTACCACCCGATATCAAGCATACCCTTTCTAGCCAAGATCATTGAAAAGGCAGTCCAGCAACAATTGCAAGACCACATCGATGTCAACAATGCCCTTGATGAGCACCAATATGGCTTCCGCCAACACCATGGCGTGGAAACTCTTCTACTAGCCCTAATGGACAAACTACTCAAAGGTCTTGAAAACAGAAACAAAAATGTATATGCTCATTTTCATAGACATATCAGCCGCCTTTGACTCAGTACATCATTCCACACTCCTGGACAGACTTGCCTCCATAGGCATATCAGGGACCCCCCTGAAATGGTTCTCATCCTACATAAATAACAGAATGTAACAGGTCCACTTCAACAACACAAAGGCCGCCGCATTCCCTCAAACTCAAGGCATACCACAAGGCTCTGCCCTATCCTCACTCCTGTTCAACCTATATCTGTGACCCATTTGTAAAATCCTACAGGACCACAAGATCAGTTACCACATCTATGCAGACGACCTGATGCTCTACACTCATCTCGACATAAACAACCCTGACCTCAGCCAACTCGAAAAATGCCTAAGCGAACTACAAACCTGGTTGCAACGCAACAATATGTCAATCAACCATAAAAAAACAGAAGTGATGTGCATCTCCAGGAAACATGACTTCAACCCTCCACCAACGATTACCATGAACAACAATGTTTATACCACAAAGCCCGAAATAAAATACCTAGGAGTAATGCTGGACAGCAACCTAAATATGGACAAGCACCTCCGAATTACCAATCGGGCCATTTTCCACAAATTAAGAGTCCTGCAACCGCTACGGAACATTATTGATCACTCCGACTTCAGAACAGTGGCACAAGCCCTCATCATTCCCCACCTGGATTACTGCAACGCCATCCTACAAGGTCTGTCCAAAAAAACCATCAACATTCTTCAACTGGCACAAAACGTAGCAGCCCGAGTCATCATGAAAAAAGGTCTAACGGAGCACATCACTCCCGTCCTAATTGAGCTACATTGGCTCCCCATCACGGCCCGCATCCAATATAAGATATTAGTAACCACATTCAAGCTTGTTCATAATGTAGCACCCTCTTACCTCAACACCTTAATCTCAGCACAACCAATCAACAGAAGCAGAAGAACAGTAAATAGCAATACCCTTCAGGTCCCAAGTAGCCTGAGAAATTGCAATGCTAACACCACTAACAGAGCATTCTCCTTTATGGCTCCACGACTCTGGAACCAAATGCCCCACGAACTGAGAGCAAATAAGGACCTGAAGGACTTCAGGAAAAAACTAAAGACTCACCTATTTCAGTCTCATTATAACCTAACCTAGTCAATGTAATCCTTTCAAACAACATGGCTACTAAAAATCATTTCAACAAGAAATGCATCCTGCAATTATGTAATTTATGTATATATGTAAAGCCTCCTCTCAAGCAATCAAATGTAAATCTGTAACCGTTTGCTGTGACTTTCACCCTCCCCTGTAATCCTACTGTATGCTTAAATTCTGGTCTGTACAACCGCACCCTTTTGTATAGAAAACCGCCACTCATCGCTGGAAGTAGCGGGATACAAGTGTACACTAAATAAATAAATAAACTGGCAAAACGTACTTATTTACCATGCTAAATCCCATTGAAAATTGTCTCCTACATAGAATGGAGCATACCGTATGCAGCACCAACAGTACCAAGTGGCTATTGGTAGATCTTTTCTTATCTTTTTCTTCAGATTTTCTTTTTCAAGGACATAGTCAATTCATCTCTGTTGGGTGAGCCAGTGATATAATGCTAGCTCTATGAGCCCCATACCATCATAAGAACATAAGAACATAAGATATGCCATACTGGGTCAGACCAAGGTCCATCAAGCCCAGTATCCTGTATCCAAAAGTGGCCAATCTAGGTCATACGTACCTAGCAGTATCCCCAAGAGACACAGGTTCCACAATGCTTGTATTGGATCAAGCATTGATATCCTGGGTCCCTTTTTAATAATGGTAAATGAACCTTTCCTCCAGGAACTTGTCCAAACCTTTTTTTAAACCCAGCTACACTAACCGCTCTTACTACATTCTCCGGTAACAAATTCCAGAGTTTGATTACACGTTGAGTGAAAAAATATTTTCTCTTATTTGTCTTAAATAGTTTACCCAGTAGCTTCATTACATGTCCCCTAGTCTTTCTATATTCTGATAGCGTAAACAATCGATCTACGTTTACCCGTTCCACTCCATTCATTAATTTATAGACCTCTATCATATCTCCCCTCAGCCGTCTCTTTTCCAGGTTGAAGAGCCCTAACCTTTGTAGCCTCTCTTCATAGGAGTAGCCTTCCATCCCCTTTACCATTTTGGTGGCTCTACTCTGTACCTTTTCTAATAACGCTATATTTATTTTTTATTTTTTTATTTCCATTCTCTTATATACCGCGCTATTCTGCATCAGTGCGGTTTACATTGAACAAACTGAAGTTACATTGAACAGGGCATTATAACTTGGAGATAACTATTTTACAGGGAACATGGGCTATGGAGGGTTAAGTGGCTTGCCCAAGACCACAAGGAGTACCTGTGGGACTAGAAACCCCAGTCCTTCCGGCCCAAGGTTGCTGTCCTCTAGTGGGATTTGAACCCCCGACCTTCCGGCCTGAAGTACCTTGCCCCAACCACTAGGCCACTCCTCCACTCCTTTTAAAAATACGGCGACCAGAATTGCACACAATATTCAAGTTGCGGTCGTACCATGGAACGATACAGAGGCATTATAATATCCTTTGTTTTATTTTCCATTCCTTTCCTTATGATACCTAGCATTCTATTTGCTTTCTTGGCCACCACTGCACACTGGGCGGAGGGTTTTAACATGTTATCCACGATAACTCCTAAATCTTTTTCCTGGGTGGTGGTTCCCAATGTGGAACCTTGCATTGTGTAACCATAGTGTGGGTTGTTCTTTCCTAGGTGCATAACTTTGCACTTGTCAACATTAAATTTCATCTGCCATTTGGATGCCCAGTCTTCCAATTTATCCAGATCCTCCTGCAGTTTTCCACAGTGCTCTTGGGTTTTAACAACTTTAAACAGTTTTGTGTCACCTGTAAATTTGATAACCTCACTAGTTATTCCCTTTTCCAGGTCATTTATGAATATTTCAAAAAGACGTGGACCCAGTACAGATCCCTGGAGTACTCCACTATTCACCTTTTTCCATTCGGAAAATTGGCCATTTAGCCCTACCCTCTGCTTTCTATCTTTTAACCAGGTCCCGATCCACAATAGTACACTGCCTCCTATCCCATGACTTTTTAGTTTTGACAAAAGTCTCTGATGAAGGACCTTGTCAAAGGCTTTCTGAAAATCCAGATACACTATATCAACCGATTCACCTTTGTCTACCTGTTTATTCATACCTTCAAAAAAACATATCAGATTACTAAGACAAGGGGGTATGTTTACTAAACTGCAGTAATGTCATTCGCGGTAGGTTCCGCGGTAAAGGTAGAGATGCCCATATAAAGGCATGGGCTGTGCATCGTTACTGCAAGCTGACAGCTAACGCGCGTTACAAGGCGCCTTAGAATAATGAGCGTTACAAGTCGCCTTGTAAAGCACCTTGCAAGTCACCTTGTAAGGCGCCTTGTAAGGTGCCTTGTAAGGTGCCTTATAAGGTGCCATGTAAGGTGCCTTATTTATTTATTTATTTTATTTAGTGTACATTTGTATCCCGCTGCTTCCAGTGATCAGCAGCGGTTGCTATACATGGTAAGAGTGGCTGTACTGGCCAGGAATTAGAAATATATACAAGGTGCCTAGTAAGGTGCCTTATAAGGTGCCTAGTAAGGTGCCCTGTAAGGTGCCTCATAAGGCGCCCTATAGGGCCTCCTAGGCTAAGCGCCATATTAGGCACCCTTGGACAAGGCACCGCAGAAGGCACCCTGGGCTATGGAACAATAGGTTAAGGTGGCCTAACAAGGTTATGGTGTCCTAGGTTAGTGTGCCCTAGGGACTGCAAGGTGCCTCAGGATGACATGCATGACCTGTGCGGAACAGAGACAGATGTAGCCCTAACACTAGGTAGAGCACTCAGGAAAGGCAATGAACAGGTGAGTGAAGGAGGGAGAAGTGGGAGCTGTTGGACCTGCCATATCTGCGGGCATCCCATGTGCCTGCCAGTACTGATGACAAACATGGTGGGGCAGCTGTACGACAGCACAGGGTGTTGGCAATGTAAAGTACCAGAAAAACAGTTGGTGGCAGACAATGGGAAATACGTGTCCCCCAGTGGAGACAGAGGTGGCAGGATAGTTACAATGATGGGTGGACAGAGGAGTGGTGGTGCCATGCAGATCAGGCACAGGCGAGTCAAGCATGAAGAGGCGCAATGCAGGAAAGGGTATGACATGGGGTGGCAGCCTGCAATGGCAGACAGGACTCTACACAGCTGACAGACACAGATAGACGGACCGAGGGAATATTGGCAATTGTGGCGAGGGTATTATGGGCTGGAAGCACAGATCTGCAAAAATATGACCTCTACAGGCATGCACACTATATGAGTAGGACAGGCATGAGAGGGGGGAACAATGAGGAACTGAACCCATGAACACTGCCAAGAATGGCATTGTATTAACCAGTAGGCTATACCTCCATGGTGCATGTCACAGCAATGTCTGGGTACAGAAGGACTGCAGGTCACTACACACATTGTCTGCTCTGAGTGCCAGGATAGGGTAACCCCACCAGTACCCATGATGCAATGCACATGCTGAATAGCTGTCTACAGCTGATCATCAAATGGGGTCTGCACCTCTCTGGTCCCCCAGCTTGGAAAGACGAACTGACAGTGTGTGATACTGGCACAGAGTAGCTACAGACCATGCCATTGTGCAGGTTCTGTGTTCACCCTGAGCGATAAGATGGGTGCCCAGCACTAGGTCCGCAGTACATGTGCTACTAGAGATAGGTCCTGTTGTACATTCTCTTCACTATCAGTGTGTGACAGGTGTTCCATGCAGTGCAGCCAAAGGTAATTTGGTGGCTATCCCTATCCTGCAGTTGCATGTGGCCCTGTGGGACTTGACACCAGCCAGATTAGTGTGTACCCCGTGTGAGGGTCTGGCTGACATGGGCAGCTGTTATCGGGGCAGAGGGGTTCCAAGACTTGCATGAGGTGTGTGTAGCAGTGGCTGTATAAGGTCACAGTGGTATACACACTACATACCCCAAAGGGGCCACATCACCCTTTTGTAAGTAAAGAGCAGTGCCCCCGCCCCAGGGAAAACAACCTCCATCCTGTTTGTATGAGACAGCCCTCCAGGGTTGGTGGGCCAGAGCTATACCTATAACTGGAACAGTGAAAGACCAGCAGCACTGTTGGGGTTAGGTCTGGAAACTCCAAGTGCCTCCCACCACTGTCTGCCAGTCACCAGCAAACAGCACAGTCAGACTGTATCTTAAAGGTGTTCTGACCATGCACAGTCTAACTGCAGACAGTCCCCCAGGAACTATACACAGTAAGCAAGCACCTCAGTGATTGGGAACCCAGCACTGGGGAACAAAAATATATCACTAAAGACAAGTAGTGTTGAGCGCTGTGTGGGAACCTAGACCTGCCATGGTCACTGCTCGTTCAGAATGAGTTCTCTCCCAGCATGCCATGCTGTGGCCACCCTGTCCATGCAGGTGGTGGTCAGGCACTACAGTGTCCTAGCCATTGCCCCACACCCTATGAAGATGCATCCTGGCCAATTTGCCCTGTCCGGGCCATACCCAGAATACCTTGCTCCTCATTACGCATCTAATCAGGCTAACGCTGGTAACAGTGGGACATTTTGGGCCCAGTGAAGTGTGGGCAGCCACAGAACAATGGATAGACATACACACATGCTCAATCCTTTTGCTGCATTATACAAAGATAGGGGTGGTTGGCAGCCCTGCCCGCAACACTAGTCCTGAGCACAGTGCCAACATTGCTAAACTGTGCAGGGGGTAGTAGTAGTGCTCTGGTAATAACATCATCCCAATGCTGGGGCCAACAGGCTGCTGCTCCATGCATCATTGGATTGTGGAGCCTGTGTGAGTGTGTGTTTGCACCCCTGTTCGCCGCTGCTTTGGGCTTTGCACATGTTGCAGTTGTATCTGCATTGTAGGGTAACATATAGGGACATGCTCTGCAGGAACCACAGCTGGGACTTGCACCTGTGACCCTCTGCTCCTGGACACACTGGCTGGGTGTACTGCACCACACTGTTGCCACAGATGCATGGTAGTCCCTGGGGCTACCTGCACTTTTCCTCAGCAGACCTTTTATGTTGCACTGCACACCACCTACTGCTGCAGAGCATGGCCTAGGTCCACTGCAGGGAGGTGGCACTGCCCCCTCCAGTACGGGCACACGCCCCCCTGCCAAGCTGATGTGGCCATTTGCTGTCGGTGCTGGTAGTGCGCAGTCCCAGGCCATCCACTGTGTAGGTAGGCGCCCACCTAGGGAGAGGGTTCCGGGGTGGGCGGGCATACATGGACATCATCATATCCCCCCATCACTGCCTACCACTATTATGTCCCCTCCACATGGGGGCGGGATGGCTGGGGGGATGTTAGGTCTGTGCCCTAGCGACTATTGGCTAGGGTGGACCAGGTAGATATTGGTGGATTGTGTTTGGCCTTGGTTAACTGCTGTCTTGCTGATCTCCGGTGTCTATGTTCCTATGTGCCACCTAGGCACCCATCTGGTCCACCCTGTGCCCCAGCTGCCCATGCTACATGTCCGGCCTGCGGCCCCCTATGCCCCATTTGCACCATTGCCATAGTGGCCATTCATACTTTGGCACTATGGTATTGCTGTACATGGAGCACTACTATCACAGTTTTTGGACTCCCTGCCTGGGATGTACATTGCTGACACGTAAATGGTTTCTCTCTCCTGCATATGTGCATCTAACGGCAGGTTTTCAATCGCGTTAGGATTCAGCTCTTCAGATCAGCGCGTTAGTGTGAATGGAGCCTCTCCCCGCCCACACTCCGCCCATTGACCTATTCTCTCTGCCCTCTCTTCCCCTTCTGCGATGTTTACCGCGCCACGGAACGTCAACGATCGTTAACGTTACATAACGTGCGTTATGTAACGTTAACAATCGTCGTTAACATTACATAACGCGCGTTATGTAACGTTACCGCAGTTTAGTAAACATACCCCAAGATCTTTCTTGTCTAAAGCCATGTTGGCTGTCTCCCCTTAAGGGACACGGAGGAGCTACCTCCCGCAGAGAGTCCAAACAAACACAAGGAGCAGGAGATGCTGGAAGAGAAGGGTCTTTATTGTGCACAGGACACCCCAACGCGTTTCGGCAACGCCTTCCTCAGGGGGAGA
Source organism: Ichthyophis bannanicus (assembly GCA_033557465.1). NCBI lineage: Eukaryota > Metazoa > Chordata > Amphibia > Gymnophiona > Ichthyophiidae > Ichthyophis > Ichthyophis bannanicus. The sequence continues at coordinate 270,228,284 of CM066033.1, read as the reverse complement.
AACACTAACAAATACAAACAAATTGTGTACATTAAAAATAAAAACAGTAAAGAAAATTTAAAACACAGTTAAAAACATGTTTAAAATATGAAAGCACCGGCAGGATATGTACCGTAAAAAAATATAATAATACAGTAAAAAACACAAAGACAAAGCAGGGTTGAGGAACCAAAAGAAATTATCTAGAACAGTGTATAAAGGAAAGAAGAAGAAAAGCATAACACATGGATCATAAAAATGGTATGAGAGCATGCTATATATACCATGTAAGTAGAGCTAATATACTAATGAAATTGACATGAAACTATGGGACTAAAGTGCATCTCTTTTATAAACTGGTGAAACATAGAAAACGGAGGACCCGATTAGGCCAAGCGCACTGTATATAATTATAAATAAGCAATAAATAAGCAATAAACACTGTACAAGTCAAACTTAGTACACAAGGACAAATAAGCACAAAAATGGATAAAACAATAAATATGTGGTAATCAGTATATTTAAAAATGAAATAAAATACAATAACCATCTATTAAAAATAAGGATAAAAATAGAAATAAAAAATAAAAATTAAAAATTGAAAATTGAAAATTAAAAATTTAAAAAAGTATGTTATAATAATATAAATAATTAAAATAAATGAAAAATAATACAATATAAAAAAATAATAAATAATAAAAAATAAATAATAAAAAATATGAATAATAAAAATGGATGAAAATAAAAATAATAATCATAATAATCATAATGTAATAGACAAGAATAAATTATAAATTGCAATCGCAAATTTAAAATGAGCTAAGATAATACAACTGAGACAATGAACATCGATAAGTAAGGCATAAATCATAACAATGATGCCCATCAGAAGCAAAATGTGTTGAATACATAGAAAATACACATAAGTGTTGAAGATTAAGAGTTAGAATTAAAAATTAAAACAAAAATTAAAACAACAAGTAAAATCTTAAAAGTAATAAAAAAGGGGAACAAGAAAGATGCTTGACAAAATTGCATGTATAACAATCAAAAATTGTGGACATTCACCCTTCTATAAACTAACTCAGAATTGCAACTGTATATGAAGATATAAAACAGGGGAACCATGGTGTACCATCATAAACCAAGTTGAAAAGCATATAATGAGAAACTGGAAACTCTAAAAAGATATGCTAAAGAAAAAATAAAAAATATATATAATAAATAATAAAATAATAAATAATAATGATAAAATAATATAATAATGTAAATAAATAATAATATTAAAATGTGAAAATTATATGTGGTAATGATGAATATGTTATACATCCTGTAATAAAATTGTGAGGAGGTGGTGATAATGTATATACACCAGGCAACTAATCGCAGTGTAACAAAAATACACACATGGGAAGACAACTGAGGCAGAAGAGGTAAACCGCTGTTCGGGAAAAAAACGCTGTTTGAGAAAAAAAATTTATATGCAATAGCGGCAAACCTACAAAGATGGAGAAGAACCAAGAGATTAATGTGAGTGTGCCCCGGGAGCATCTGTACCGTGTGAGCAATGTACAAATGGAAGAAGGATCAAGTGCCGTGAGTGCACGGCAAACTATAAAGCATTAAATAAATTACATCAGATTATAACCTTATGAGGCCATATCTTGAGGTGCAAATCATAACCACCATTCAAACTACGTGAGCACAATGAGGAAGCCGGGATTGTGACCGCAGGAAAATGTAAGGTGTCAACATGCAAAGAATTAAAAACGGCTTAGTAACCCAGCACAATTGCATGTACATAGAAGGGAAACCGGGAGGAATTAAGATTGAAGGAAAGCCATGGGGGAGAGAGAGTGCACCCGCGTGGATTGCATAATCCCAAGAGGTAGGACAAAACTGACAAAAGAAAGAGAAGGAGATTGAGAACCGGAGTAGAAAAGCAGGCTGACGCCGCGATGTGAACTTATACATTATGTAAGGCCACAACGGCTCCAGTGAAAGTAACAGTGCAGCACAAATAAATTGGTGCAAAAAATATATAATAATAATAAATAAACAAGGATCAAAAAGCGAGAAGGTGATAGGTCCTACTAATATGAAGGAGATCTGAGAACTCACCCATATGCACGTTGGTAGAAATCCCACCAAACCAGTGTAAAAACTAGTCACAATTTGCTAAAAGAAAATAATATACAGTCAAACCAAAAGAAAACTCAGAGAACTGGAAATGTCATGAAGAATAGTCACCAATTGGCATACTCACGATCTAGAAGACCCTCAAAATATAAAGTCAGCCGTGTCAAATGGAGAATGTAGCACTCAGAGCGCATTCAAACCAGCTGAAGAAATTAGATGGCTGAACTGCACTGCTATTTAAACGACGATTTTGGCGCCAACTTTGAAACATCGTGATGCTTGGGGGAGGAGCCTCAGACGTGTTGTATTTCAAAAGTGATTGAAGGGAGAAGGGGGAAGTACTTAAATTATAAACACTATAGTGCTAGGGGAGGGTCCTCAAACGTGCTGCATTTCAAAAAGAGAAAGGAGGGAGTGATTGTATGCAACTGCTTAATAGGAGTGACAAGAGTAAAATGATGAAAAAAATGTGCTGCAAGGAAGGAGAGGTGGTCAGCCCAAAAAAACTGATAAATCTACCTCTTGATTTAAACCAAATGGTTCCAAAGTATTGAATTCATAAATGAACCGTTGCTCAAATCTTAACAGAGTTTTTTCTATGTTACCTCCCCTCCAGTGTGGAATAATGGTTTTAAGCACTGTGAATTTAATGTCACTAATATGATGATTCATGTCTAACCAATGGGAAACCAAAGGTTTATCCGGATGCTTCCTAGAAATGTTGCTGCGGTGTTCGATTATGCGGGTACGGACCTGTCTCAAAGTCTTGCCGATGTATAATTTCTGACATGGGCATTGTATTAAATAGATTACGTTAGCAGTTTTGCAATTAGAGTATTGATGTAAGAAAAGCTTGCGGCCAGTGTTATTATCCAAGAAAAAGTCTTTAACTGTGATGGCATGAATGCACACTGAACAGTTGCCGCAACTGTAATGACCCTTAATGGTGGGGGAGGGCCTATTAACAGTGAGAGCAGATGGAACAAGTGAATCAGACAAATCAGAAGTACGCTTATAAGCGATCATTAATCTTTTAGTGGCAAAGGCCGGAATGGTGGAAAGAAGATGCCACTCTTGTCTTAGGATGTTGACGATGGCTTTAGAACAACCCGAGAATGTTAGAGGACAAACAATTTTATCAGAATGTGTGCGTGTAGTCTTCTCAAGAAGAGAAGCACGATCGGTGGCACATGCTCTCTGGTAGGCTTTCTTAATACAGGGTGCAGGGTACCCACGTTGTGCAAACCTACTTATCATGTCTGCAGCATGATATTCAAAATCCTTGTTATCGGTGCATAATCTTTTAATCCTTAAAAATTGGCTGACCGGGAGGTTATTCTTAAAAGATGGATTATGGCTGCTGTCATATTTAAGAAATGTATTACGATCCGTAGGTTTACGGTAAAGAGTTGTTGAAAAACCTGAGTTGGACTTTTTGATCAGAATATCTAGATAGGAAATCTCTTCGCTATTATAGTTACCTTCAAATTGTAAGTTTGAGTCTAATGTGTTGAGCCAAGTATGGAAAGTCTGTAACAGTGTCTCCGTACCATACCATATCATGAAAACGTCATCAATGTAGCGCTTCCAAAGAAGCACGTTAGATTGATATGGATGACATGTCAAGAAAGTGGTCTCAAAATTAGTGACGTACAGATTTGCTATGTCGGGCGCCATGGGAGAGCCCATGGCCACCCCTTTGATCTGCTTATAGAAGATGCCTCTAAAACAGAAATAATTTTCGGTCATGGCCAGTTCTGCTAACTGTGTAAGGAAAAAGGTCGGAGTACGTACTGGTTTGGGTCTCCTAATTAAAGTATTGGCTAATACCTCCAAGGCAGCCTGTTGGGGAATGTTAGTATATAATGAGCGGATGTCATAAGTGACTAGGAGCACATCTTCGAAGGGGCCTTGAAATGATTGTAAAATCTGTATGATATGTGTAGAGTCCCTGACATAAGAGGATGCTTGTGTAACAAAGGGTCTCAAATGCACATCAAGAAGTTTCGATAAGGGTTCAAAGAGTGATCCAATCACCGATACTATAGGCCGTCCCGGTGGATTCTGTAGGGATTTGTGAATCTTGGGGAGCATATATATGGTAGGTGTGATGGGATGTGAAACTGTGAGATATGAAATCTCTTTTGTAGTGAGGTACCCTGCTTCTTTGCCAATATACAGCAAAGTCTCAACTTTCTGTCGCAGTCGATCAGTAGGGTCATCAAAAATCTTTAAATAGTATTCTGTGTCATTTAATTGGCGCAGAACTTCTGTTATGTATGTATCTTTGTCTTGTATGACTATGGCTCCACCCTTTATCGGCCGGCTTGATAATGATGTCATGGTTAGACTTTAAACTCTGAAGGGCTGCCTTTTGAGGACATGTCAGATTATAAAAAGGTTTCTTGGTGTGTGTCTTATACAGATTGTCAATCCTGTTAAGGACAACCGACTCATATGCCGCAATCATAATGTTGGGTTTGCAAGATGGCATCCATGTAGATGGTTTTTTTACAACCGAAGGATCAAACTGCATCATTACTAGGTGCGTCAAAAAAATGATCTACAATTTTTAATTTCCGAAAAATTTAAATAGCTCAACATGAGTGGCAAACCTATCATGGGACTTGGTAGGTACAAAGGAAAGGCCCTTGTTAAGGACTTCAAGCTCTGCCTCTGATGGTGAATATTTAGAAAGATTGATAACTGCATTTAGAGGTCCCAGTCGAGTTGTCTCTTGGCCATTAGGCCCTGACTGTGCGTTCTCATTCGTTGTGGGTATTGTCTGTTCGGTGAATGCCTGGGCTTGTATGGACGATGTTGCGGCGACTTTGGGGACAGATTTCTTTTTCCTTTTTCCCATAGTTTGTCCATCATAAAATCCCGTCTCTTAACATAATTATTCTCTCTCGGCGGGGGTCGTTCAGTAGAGAATAGGGAAGCAGAAGGGTTGACCTGTTCCCGTGAGTGATGTCTCGTTCTTTTAGTGTGTCTTTCGACTTCGGGAGTAATGGATGGGGATCTAGATCTATTCCTTACATTACCCCTAGGATTATTTCTATAGACTTGTCTAGGTGACTCCCTCCTTCTATAGGAAAAATTTCTCTTCCTATCCCTAAGGTCGGATTTATTGTAGGTCCAATAGTACACCATGTTCAACCTGTAATCATCTTCATCCCGCTTTAATTTTTTAATCTTCTTCTCTTTCACACCTTTCTTATAATCCAACGTATTCTGATCAAATTTCCTTTTCTCAATATCAAATTGTACATCTTTCTTTTTGAGATGTTCAATCTTCTGTTCTATTTGAGGTTTTAAAACCTCAGCCCTGCGTTTAGATGTGTTAATTAAAAGAATCATTAAGTCTAAAGAACATTTGTTCAAAATCTTAATCCAGTTAGACATAAAAGTCTCATCATCCTTGAACATGCCGGGTGCTTTCTGAACTCGTAGTCCTCTAGGTATAATCTTCTTCCTCCAGTACTCAAGTAGAGAGGCTGCGTGTAAGTCTTCTCTGATCAAGCGCTGTGTCAACCACACACAATCTTGCCACTCATCCTCTAAATCAGGAACACCCTCTTCTTCCGTGTAGAAAGGGTCCTCTGGAAGCATAGAGCGTAGTTCGTCCTCTTTGAAGCTGAGGACCTCTTTCCACGGGGAAAACATGGCTCCGAGGAGACCAGAGACACACGGAGGAGCTACCTCCCGCAGAGAGTCCAAACAAACACAGGGAGCAGGAGATGTTGGAAGAGAAGGGTCTTTATTGTGCACAGGACACCCCAACGCGTTTCGGCAATGCCTTCCTCAGGGGGAGAAACACTAACAAATACAAACAAATTGTGTACATTAAAAATAAAAACAGTAAAGAAAATTTAAAACACAGTTAAAAACATGTTTAAAGGGGGGGTGGAGCCTGATGTCCAGCGGGATGGACGCTTAACGCTGAAGCTCCCGAGTGGCCTACTCAGACTCCTGACTTTAATACAACTTATCTTTTCAATTGGGCTCTGATCCTACCGGGGTGCCTCGGGGAGATGGAGGGGCACAAGCCAGCGCGTCTAGAATTCGGCTCTTCAACGAACTCACATGGCAAACGCTCTAAAACTGAGCCGCCGTCCCCACAGAAGATGGTTCCACTCCGGGAGGGTCCCGCGATGCAGCAGGAGATCTTAGATGAGATCCGCGGCGTGAAAGAACTTGTGCAATCCAACGGTGAAGCACTCAGATCCATGCGGGAAGACTTCGGCAAGCTACAGGACAGGCTAGAGGGGTTATCGCTGAGACAGGACAAAATGGAGGGTACTCTTGACTCGCATGCGGTCCGCTTGGCAAAATTGGACAAGGTCGAACGACAAATGCAGGCACTTCAGAAGGAGCTGGAGGACAGTAACAACCGAGCCCGTCGCAACAATATACGGCTCGTGGGAATTCCGGAGGGAGCAGAATCAGGAGATATGAAAGAGTTCCTCTCTAAATTGCTTCCCTCCCTGCTTAAAACAACGTTCACCAAGGATTTGGAGATTGATCGGGCCCATCGAGTACCCACGACTTTGGCGCTCAACCGGAAAACCCCTCGGCCCATCATTTTCCGGTTGTTGAGATATCAGCAAGTTGAACAAATTCTAAACGCTGCCCGTGCAAACCCCCGGCTGGATTATGAGAGCCATCGGATTTCATTCTTCCCCGACCTGGCGAAGCCCACAGTGGACCGCAGGAAAAGACTCCTTGAATTTCGACCGCGTTTGCAGCAGCTTCAAGCGCGCTATGGCCTAATGTACCCGGCGAAACTTAGAGTTACTCTTCATAATCAAACCAGGACTTTTGAGGATCCGGACGTGCTTGCGGCCTATCTGGAAGCCAAAGAAGCGGACCAAATGCGCTGAACCAGGGGCCTTTCATTTGCCCATCGATTTGGAACTGATCGCCATTTTGTGTCGTCGACGCTGCACATGCAGCCTGGATCGGAGGCCCTGCGGCCTAGCTTATCGTGGCCTGCTGACCGTCGGACTCTCCTGTGAGGGACCTTTCCATAGCATGCACCTCGGTGGGCTCCGGAGCCTATGTAGCTATTACAGTTAATATGTAGAATGTTTGGCCCTCGTTGGGGCTTCCTCCCGCAGACATATGGTCACCATTAATCATTGGGGTTATGCTTCTTCTCTACTACACTTCGGTGTTTACTTTTGGTTTGGGGGAATACCAGATATAGTGCTTATTGTATATGATTTGGTTAGGTCTTCTCTGAATCAAGCAGTCAAGATGGGGGATAATGGAAATTGTGTGCATTATGATATCTTTGTCTTGAATAGACTCAGCTATTTCTATGGCCCCATGTAAGATTTTATCATTGAACGTCAAAGGTATTAATAATCCGATAAAAAGGAAGAAAATCCTTGGCTACTTAAGTCACGAAAATGCTGATTTGGTTTTTCTCCAAGAAACGCATCTAAATGCCAAGGAGACACTGAAACTCAATGTTAAAACCCTACATGGTGGCCGCCTACTCTCCCGCTATAGCGAAGAGATGTGGGGTAGCCATCTTGATTAGGAAATCCTTACAAGCCACTGTTATCGATAGCAGTTCTGATACTGAGGGTCGGTGGTCCCGCGTCCACCTTAAAGTGGGTAATCTTGAACTGACATGTATATGTTTATATGCTCCTAATGTGGATGATCCTATTTTCTTTGCTAACCTTGCCCAGGTTGCACAAGCTTCTGCCAATACTTCGTTAGTAATAGGAGGCGACTTTAACCAGGTGGTTGATCCATTGGTAGATAGGCGACCACCCAGAACGAGTGGTCCCACCAAGAGTCACCTCACGCTAGCGTCTTTGATTAAAGATCTAGCTTTAGTAGACCTGTGGAGGCTGCTACACCCTTCGGACTTAGAATTCACGTTTTTCTCCCCCCCACATCAGTCACAATCTAGGATAGATTTTTTCCTCGTATCCAAAGCATTAATCTCCAGCACGGATACAGCTAAGATACACTCTCTGCACATCTCAGACCATGCTGCTATCTCCTTCCTTTTGAACACTAGTGCACAGAGGGATAATCCACGGGATTGGTATTTTGATCGGACCCTGCTTGAACAGCAGGATTTTCAGGCTGACATACGGGCTGCCATACAAGATTACTTCCACTTTAATTCACTCCATGATACAATGAACTGGGCATGGTGGGAGGGCTTTAAAGCGTCTATCCGTGCAACCATCACTAGCTATCAAAGCCGTTTAGGGAAGCAGCGTAAACGGCAACTCTTAGCACTAGAGCAGCAGATCAAGGCCGGTGAACGTGTTCTTACCTCTCGTACTGACCCATGTGTGTTGATTCGCTTGCAACGCTTGCGTTTCCAATATAACTCGCTCTTAACGACTGCAGCGGCCAAAAATATTGAACTACAGCAAGGGACGTACTATCGGGAAAGCAATCGTGCCGATAAACTCTTAGCTAACGCTCTGAAAGGTCAAAAGAAGCCAAACGCGTAGCGGCCCTGCGTAGTCCAACGGGGGGGAATTTAGTCACAAATGATACAGAGATAGTAGAGCTTTTTTCGGGATTTCTACACCCGCCTCTATCAATCAGAATGTGAATTTGACCCAGAGGCTTTTGACCGGCTATTAGCTGGTATACAACGACCGACCCTTTCTTTAGAGGACAAGGAGTCACTAGATCATTCATTTACTCTTTCAGAAATTCAATTCGCACTCAAGCGATGTGCATCGGGTCGGGCTGCCGGCCCAGATGGCCTCCCGGCAGAATTTTTCAAAACTTTCAGCGCTGATTTGGCCCCATTCCTACAACTCTATTTCTCTGCTTTGGCCAAAGATAGCTCCTTTACAGGATCTTTCTCGACGGCAAATGTTGTAGTCTTTGAGAAAGAGGGGAGAGACCCGATGCTGACTGCAAATTACCGTCCAATTTCCCTTCTTAATGCTGATTACAAGATATTTGCAACCATTCTGGCCACTAGATTATCCGATAAAATGCCTGCTCTAATTCACCCAGACCAATGTGGTTTCATATCTGGTAGGTCCACTGCTGATAATGCCAGGACCTTGTGTCATATACTAGCTGCAGCAGCGCATCATGATCAACCCCTCGTCGGCCTCTCTCTTGATGCCGAAAAGGCATTTGACCGCTTAGAATGGCCCTTTCTATATGCGGTTCTCCGCTGGTATGGGTTTGGGGAAGGCTTTCTCTCCGATACCTTCAAACTCTGTATGCACATCCGACAGCCACTATTTCTGTCAATGCCACAAAGTCTCAACCGTTCAATCTTCATAGGGGCACTCGGCAAGGATGTCCCTTATCTCCTCTGCTCTTTGATCTAGCACTTGAACCCCTAGCCCTCCTCATCCGACAGGCCACAGATATCCATGGAGCCCCCTTTCAACATAGAGATATTAAAATTTCTGCATATGCAGATGATCTCATGCTTTTTGTATCCTTGGACTCCGTCCCTGCTGTTTTAAAAAAGATTGATAGCTATTCCCTACTCTCGGGATACAAGATTAACTGGACTAAATCTGTTGCCTTCCCTTTGAATCATCGAGTCCATGCTGCAGACATGCAGGCTTTCCCCTTTGTATGGCAGCCCCGTATGGTCAAATACCTGGGGGTTCATTATTGTTATCCATTAGAAGATACTCTTAGCCATAATGCTAAAGAGCTAATCTCCAAAGCGCGCGATCTTACCAACCGGTGGTCTCCTTTAACACTCACATGGTGGGGCCGACTGGAAACAATCAAAATGATGATAGTTCCCAAAATAAATTATATCCTAGAAATGCTACCATGCCTCCTGCCTGCACACATATACAAAGATATAGAAGGTCTCCTGATTCGTTATTTGTGGCATGGCAAACCACCAAGGATAGCTAAGCGTAAGTTACAGGCGGACAAAGAAAAGGGAGGGGTCCGGTTCCCAGATTTTCTTAAATATCATAAGGCGTTCCTTCTTAAACAGGGTGCCCGTTGGTTAGATCCCCCGGTAGAAGGTAGGCCAGTCTGGCTCGACATTGAGGAGGAACTCTGTAGGCCCATTCCTCTTACCTACCTTCCCGGCATGACCTTCCAACTAGATTCCCACCATCCACCAATGGTTGTGGATACACTACTTGCCTTTAACACTTTCATTCAGTCTCAGGGACCACAACAGTGCCCGCCATATAGACTCCCGCTATGGCATAACTTGCGCCTTCAAATACAAAATAACCGATAGCATGGACCCCCTGGTATTCCAAAGGGATATGGATGCCTTACCAATTGATTGCCAGTGAGCGCTGGAAAACTTTTAAAGAATTGCAAGAGGAATTTGGTTTACTAGCAAGAAATTATTTCCAGTGGGTGCAGCTTCAGCACTGCCTTAGGAGTGTTTCGGATTCTTCCACTAACTGAAACTAATGATGAAGGTCTAGCAGAGATAATTCGCTCTATTGGGAGTCAATCTGGCGTAGCCTCTAACTTTTATAAAATGTTAAGCAATCATGAGAACAGTAGCATTCCCGCAGTCCAACAAACATGGGAACGGGAACTACAAATCACACTGACTCCTGAGCAATGGAGCCTCTTCTGGAGTAAAGTTGTTCGGGTCTCTCGGTCAGCATCGATAACCCAGACACTTTTCTATTTTGCACATAGAAGTTTCTATACGCCTGTGAAGCTTGCCAAATGGAATGCCAATGTTAATGACAGGTGTTGGAATTGCCACACCGCCATAGGCACACTAGCTCATATAATGTATGAATGTTCTACACTACAGCAATTCTGGAGTCGGGTCTGGGGTCGTATTCAACTCATTTTTACAGTTTCACGAGCCTCTCTCTTGGCGGATAGTGGGACTTCGCTCTGCGGCGGGGATCCCCTCTCTTCCAAAGTCGGGCCGCTTTTTGCTAAATTTCTTGATGGGTATAGCTATATCTTTAATCACGAAACACTGGAAAAATAGCTCCCATCTAAGTCCCCATGCGTGGTGGACTCTTGTATGTTTATATAGTAAATATGACAGATACCACGCCGAATGGCTCCCCACGCTCAAACCTTGCATCATGTTTCTAAATGGAATATGCTCAATGATTATGTGCAAACTGCCAAATGCTCTCATCTAACTGTTTAACTCCATTTATCATGTACACTCATTTATTATGATCTTCACTTGCTCTATACTGGTTCACAAAGAATGAGAATTAATCATTGATTACCCGAACGTTGTATTCCTTTCCTAGAGAAGAAGCATGGGGGTGGGGGGAAATATGGGGTTGCTTTTATATGTATGGTTTTGTATTTGTATCTTTCTGTATGTCTTTTACTTTGGTTGTGTTATAAATGGAAAATAAAATTTAAAAAAAAAAAAAAAAAAACATGTTTAAAATATGAAAGCACCGGCAGGATATGTACCGTAAAAAAATATAATAATACAGTAAAAAACACAAAGACAAAGCAGGGCTGAGGAACCAAAAGAAATTATCTAGAACAGTGCATAAAGGAAAGAAGAAGAAAAGCATAACACATGGATCATAAAAATGGTATGAGAGCATGCTATATATACCATGTAAGTAGAGCTAATATACTAATGAAATTGACATGAAACTATGGGACTAAAGTGCATCTCTTTTATAAACTGGTGAAACATAGAAAACGGAGGACCCGATTAGGTCAAGCGCACTGTATATAATTATTTATTTATTTATTTATTTAACATTTTCTTCTATACCGCGCTATTAAAATCAGCGCGGTGTACATCGAACAAGAATACTGCATAATATAAATAAGCAATAAACACTGTACAAGTCAAACTTAGTACACAAGGACAAATAAGCACAAAAATGGATAAAACAATAAATATGTGGTAATCAGTATATTTAAAAATGAAATAAAATACAATAACCATCTATTAAAAATAAGGATAAAAATAGAAATAAAAAATAAAAATTAAAAATTAAAAATTTAAAAAAGTATGTTATAATAATATAAATAATTAAAATAAATGAAAAATAATACAATATAAAAAAATAATAATAAATAAATAATAAATAATAAAAAATATGAATAATAAAAATGGATGAAAATAAAAATAATAATCATAATAATCATAATGTAATAGACAGAATAAATTATAAATTGCAATCGAAAATTTAAAATGAGCTAAGATAATACAACTGAGACAATGAACATCGATAAGTAAGGCATAAATCATAACAATGATGCCCATCAGAAGCAAAATGTGTTGAATACATAGAAAATACACATAGGTGTTGAAGATTAAGAGTTAGAATTAAAAATTAAAACAAAAATTAAAACAACAAGTAAAATCTTAAAAGTAATAAAAAAGGGGAACAAGAAAGATGCTTGACAAAATTGCATGTATAACAATCAAAAATTGTGGACATTCACCCTTCTATAAACTAACTCAGAATTGCAACTGTATATGAAGATATAAAACAGGGGAACCATGGTGTACCATCATAAACCAAGTTGAAAAGCATATAATGAGAAACTGGAAACTCTAAAAAGATATTATTTTTTTATATTGTATTATTTTTCATTTATTTTAATTATTTATATAAAGACCCTTCTCTTCCAACATCTCCTGCTCCTTGTGTTTGTTTGGCTGTCTCCCCTTAAGCCATGACTATCTACATCACAGAAAACCATGATTGGGATGTAATTATACCTGGCTATACTTTATTCAGAAAGGACAGGGTAGGAAGAAGAGGAGGAGGAGTGGCACTATATGTAAAAACTACTATTAAAGCTTTGGAATTACAGAGCTTAAAAGGGAGAGAGGAGGCATTGTGGGTTAAACTAGAAAGAGGGAAAGAGAAATCTATTTGCATTGGTGTGATATACAGACCTCCCTCACAAGAGGAAGAGGTGAACAGAGAGTTAATTGAAGAGATACGCAGCATTGCTAAGAAAGAAGAAGTGCTACTAATAGGAGATTTCAATATGACAGATGTTGATTGGCACATTCCTGCTGCAGTATCATCTATTTTATTTATTTACATTCTCTTATATACTGCGCTATTCTGCATCAGTGCGGTTTACATTGAACAAACTGAAATTACATTGAACAGGGCATTATAATTTGGAGATAACTATTTTACAGGGAACATGGGCTATGGAGGGTTAAGTGGCTTGCCCAAGACCACAAGGAGCACCTGTGGGGCTAGAAACCCCAGCCCTTACGGCCCAAGGTTGCTGTCCTCTAGTGGGATTTGAACTCCCAACCTTCCAGCCTGAAGTACCTTGCCCCAACCACTAGGCCACTCCTCCACTCGAAGTAAGGAGATCCTGGATTCTCTACAGGGAGAACTAGTCAGGCAATTGGTAACAGACCCCACACGTGAAGGGGCCATACTGGACTTGGTGCTTACCAATGGTGAAAGAGTTTCTGATGTTGTAGTGGAGATCATTTTGCATCCAGTGATCACCAGATGGTGTGGTTCAGTATTAGGACTAAGGCATTTAGAATCCATTCAAAGGTGAGGATCTTACACTTTAGGAAGACTAACTTTGCGAAGATGGGCCAATACCTCAGGGAGTCGTTAGTGGGATGGGAACAGCTGGGGGATGTAGAAAAACAGTGGGCAAAACTGAAAGGGGATATTTTAAGGGCAACCAACCTTTTTGTTAAAATGGTAAATAAAGGCAAAAGGAAAAGGAGACCGCTATGGTTTTCGAAAGAAGTAGCTGAAAAAGTCAAGAAAAAGAGGGAGGCCTTCAAGAAATAGAAGAGATCACAGAGAGAGGAAGAGAGGCATCTGTATTTAGAAAAACTTAGAGAAGCTAGCAAAGTAGTCAAGAAGGCAAAGATTCAAAAGGAGGAGGAAATAGCCAATGCAATAAAAATGGGGGGATAAGACATTTTTCAGATATATTAGTGAGAAGAGGAAGGGCAAAAGTGGCATTGTCAGACTCAAGGGAGCAGGGGAGGACTATGTAGAAGCTGATAAGGATAAAGCAGAATTGCTTAACAAATATTTTTGTTCTGTGTTCACAGATGAAGAACCAGGAGCAGGACCTCAGAAAACACCCACAAATAGGAACAGAAGCGAGGGACATCTTGAACAATGTTCAGAAGACTGTGTTCGTGAGAAACTAGCTCAACTAAAAGTAGACAAAGTGATGGACCGGATGGGATACACCCTAGAATACTGAGGGAACATCGGGACGTTCTAGCAACTCCACTGACTGACCTTTTCAATGCCTCGTTGAAGTCGGGAGTGGTGCCGAAGGACTGGAGAGAGGTTCATGTGGTGCCTTTACACAATAGCGGAAGTAAGGATGTGGTTGAAAACTACAGGCCGGTTAGTTTAACTTCAGTGGTGAGTAAATTATTGGAAACGCTGCTGAAAGAGAAAATAGTGAGGTTTCTGGAGTCCAGCAGATTACAGGATCTGAGGCAACATGGGTTCACCAGAGGCAGGTCTTGTCAGACAAATTTGACTGATTTCTTTGACTGGGTGACCAGGGAGTTGGACCGAGAGAGAGCTCTAGATGTGGTGTATTTAGATTTCAGTAAAGCCTTTGACACTGTTCCTCACAGGAGACTTATAAACAAACTGAGCACCCTAGGGATGGACTCTAAAGTTACTGCTTGGGTTAGAAATTGGTTGGGTGGGAGGCAACAAGAGTACAAGTAAATGGATCTCACTCTGAGGATAAGGATGTTACCAGTGGTGTGCCCCAGGGATCTGTCCTTGGTCCGATTCCTTTTAACATCTTTGTTAGTGATATAGCGGAAGGGCTGTCGGGTAAGGTTTGCCTCTTTGCAGATGATACCAAAATCTGCAATAGAGTAGACACCCAGGAAGGTGTAGATAACATGAGGAGGGATCTAGCTAAGCTTGAAGAATGGTCTAGAATTTGGCAGCTGGGATCTTATGTTAAAAATGTAAGGTCATGTATTTGGGCTGCAGAAATCCAAGGGAGTAATATAGTATAGGGGGTGAAAGTACTTTTGTCCACTAAAGAAGAGCGGGACCTAGGCGTGGTTGTGTCTGATGATCTTAAAGTAGCTAAACAGGTAGAAAAGGTGACGGCAAAAGCTAAAAGGATGCTTGGGTGCATATGGAGAGGAATGGCTAGCAGAAAAAAGGAGGTGATAATGCCTCTCTATAAGTCTTGGTGCAACCTCATTTGGAGTATAGTGTGCAATTTCTGGAGATCGCACCTTCAAAAGGATGTGAACAGGATGGAGTCTGTGCAGAGGGTGGCTACTAAAATGCTTAGTGGTCTTCTTTATACAGCCTCCGAGGTTAGACTGAAGGATCTTAATATGTACACCTTAGAGGAAAGGCAGGATAGAGGTGATATGATTGAGATGTTTAAATACCTCCATGGCATAAATGTTCAGGGAGAGAGCCTCTTTCAATTGAAAGCAAGTTCTGATACGAGGGGACATGTGATGAGGGTGAAGGGAGATAGATTCAGGAGTGATATGCGGAAATATTCCTTTACGGAAAGAGTAGTGGATCTGTGGAATAGTCTCCCAGTGGAGGTGGTAGAGATGAGGACAGTAACTGAATTCAAAAAAGCATGGGACAAACACAGAGGATCTCTAAAGGTAAAAAGGGGACTGTTGTAGTTGTTGATATGGGAGGACAGACTATATAGGCCATGTGGTCTTTTTCTGTCATCATATTTCTATGTTTCTATGTTTCTACATGCTGTGTAATTTTATTCTTTATGATGGTTTCTACCATTTTCCCTGGTACTGACATCAGGCTCACCAGTCTGTAGTTTCCCGGATCACCCCTGGAACCCTTTTTAAAAATTGGCGTTACATTGGCGATCCTCCAATCTTCAGGTATTACAGATGATTTTAATGAAAATTCACAGATTACTAATAGCAGGTCTGCAATCTCATATTTCAGTTCTTTCAACACTCTTGGATGTATACCATCCGGTCCAGGTGATTTGCTACTATTCAGTTCATCAAATAGTTGTAATGCATCTTCCCGGTGTAGCGATATTTCTCTCAATTCCTCTATAGTATCACCTTTAAATACCACTTCAGTCTTGGGTAACATCCCTACATCTTCCTCAGTAAAGACCGAAGCAAAGAATTCATTCAGTCTCTCTGCTATAGCCTTGTCTCCTCTTACTGCCCCTTTTACCCCTCTATCATCTAATGGTCCAATTGACTCTCTCACAGGCCTTTTGCTATGAATGTACTTGAAATAGTCTTTATTTCGTGTTTTTGCTTCCGTAGCAAGTTCCTTCTCAAATTCTCGCTTTGCCTGCCTTATCAATGCTTTGCATTTAACTTGCCAGTGCTTGTGCTGTTTCCAGTTTTCGTCGTTTGGCTCTTTTTTCCATTTCCTGAAAGATGCTTTTTTGGCAACAACAGCCTCTCTGACCTCACCTTTAACTATGCTGGCAGTTTTTTGGACTTTCTTCCACTTTTCTTAATGCGTGGAATACAGCTGATCTGGGCTTCCAGGATAGTATTTTTAAACAACACTGAAGCTTGATGTAAGTCTTTAACCTTTGCAACCGCTCCTTTTAGTTTTTTCTTAACTATATTCCTCATTTTATCATAGTCTCCCTTTCAAAAGTTAAAAGGTAGTACTGTGGATTTCTTTACTATCCCTCCTCCACTAATTAAATCAAACCCGATCATGCTATGATTACTATTGCCATGTTGTCCCAATACTCTTATTTCTTGCACCAGATCTGTGGTTCCACTAAGGGCTAGGTCCAGTATGGCTTCCCCTCTGGTCGGTTCATGAACCAGCTGCTCCAAGAAGCAGTCATTTATTTCATCTAGAAACTTTATCTCCCTAGCATGTCCAGCCGTGACACTGACCCAGTCGATACCGGGGTAATTGAAATCACCCCTTATTATTACTCTGCTGTGACTTTTGTTAGCTTCTTGATTTCTTTGAGCATCCATTTGTTCATTCTGGCCAGGCGGTCAATAGTACACCCCCACTGCCATAACCTTCCCCTTCATACATTCTGGCCATTGCCTGTAGTCCCGGTACTGCCTGGATTCCCTACATTGCGGTATATAGCTTTAGCCCGTTATTGCTGTATCGCTGTATTCCCATCCCACTACCTGCCTAATAGCAACGGCATTACCCAACATCCTAGCCCACAGTAAGTCAACGCAGCCAAGGTAGTGACCTCACTAATCCGGAGCGGAGGACCCAAACATGGCCCTTTCAAGCATTTCCATAGTGACCTTATATCTCCTAGCAGGATGGCTAGGTAATGCCGCAGCGTTTTCCCCAAACCATATCAAATACCCATTCTCCAAAGCCACAGAGGAGATGGGCAAATACACCTCACCACTCATCGGATGGGGATGCTCACTCTTGCCAACCCCACCTACTACATATAGCACTACAAAATAACACGAAAGTAAAAAAAGAAATATTCACCCACCCGCAAAATATAAAATGTGCCCTCATAAACGCATGATGAATACGCAAGAAATGGGCCAGTCCTAGCAGACATGATTTCCCTACCATTGCCTGGACATACTCTTGATAACCGAGACATGGCTATCAAATGACGATAATGTCCTCCTCAACCAGCTTCTACCTAGCAGCTTTTCAATACACACATGTCACAGAAGCAGTAAAAGAGGGGGGAGGTGTACTCACTATCACCAGAACAGACCTCCATTTCCACCTGAGCAAAGCAACCAACGCATCATACATAAACACAATCACCATTTCCAACAACACTGCTCCATCAACCTGATATACAGGGCCCCATCCACAGACTCTGATTCCCTTGCACAATAATTAATCTCGCATCTAACTCTCAATACCCAAGCACACCAAGCTGGGTCATAGGTGGATCTCAATTTACCATCCTTGCAAGAAGCGCAGACCTCAGCATTCCTTGATGCATTTGAGGAATTAGGATACATACAACTAGTCCATGAGCCACCCATGTGAGAGGGGGACATTGGACCTTGTTTTGCCACTCTGACTACCTTTAACACAATAACACCACTATAGACTCTCCACCACCGCAGTCCCCTGGTCGGACCACATGTTAATTATTTTTCCAAATATCCCTGCCCAATGAATTCCAGAAGAACGCTAATAAGCTTAGCTGCACCGCCAAAAACAGCACCACGTAGGTTTCCAAGCCTTTGACAAGACATGATCTTAGACCGAACCCGCTCACTCCTCCTCGACCTGACATCTCTCGATCCTGAAGCGCTGGTATCCGCCTGGAATGAAAATTTCAGCTCTATTGCTCTACGTCCACCGTCACACAATCCACCCAGGAAAAGAGCCTCTGCAGTCTGGTACTCTACTGAGCTTAGATCGTCACTCTCTTGTTTAAGAAAGCTGGAAAGGCGCTGGTGCAGAACTCACTCCACTGATGACTTAAAGGCATACAACATACAACTGGAAAAGCACCACCAAGCAATATCGGAGAGCATGAAAAGATTCCACACAGATGCACTAAAGCGGTCCCTAAACAAACCACATGACCTGTTCCAACAGCCTTGTAAAGAACATAGCACAAGAGCCGCAACTGAGCTACCTAGTCAGATCCCACCCCCAAGACTTTGCGGACTGCTTGCAAGCAAAACTGGTGCCAGACGCACAAGTCCCCTGCACCCTCCATATCACTCCGGCCGCGTCCTTCAGCCCCCTTTGTCCATTTTTCTCTAAGCCATCCCTCTAAGAAACACCATTGAAGACAGAATTGCTGGGTAAATCAACAGAACCACCGCACACAAACCCCGACCCTTGCCCGTGTTTCTGGATAAAAGAGCTACGATCGACTTGGTCAGCCCTTTTTATAGATAAGCTAACTGACTGCTCCTTCATGACTGGCATTTTTCCCCAATCCCTCAAATGTTACCTCAATCATGCCACTCCTAAAAAACAGCAAGCTTGACCCCAAGAAGTCGGATGCGTATTAGAACCGATATCAAGCATACCACTCTTGTCTAAAATCATTGAAAAAGATGTCCAAAGGCAAATTCCAAGAACACCTCTGATGCTTCTGCCCCACTGGATTCGTGCCAACATGGCTGTTTTAGAGCTGCGCATGGAGTTGAAACACTCCTCCCAATCCTCTTTAATACAATAATAGTGGGAATTGCTTAACATAGCATCAAGAATAGAAGTGCTCATCTTCTTGGACAGAGCGGCTTGCGTTCAAATTCAGTCTGCCCTCCTGCCATGAACCTAACTCTCCTACACCGCCTCAGGTAAAAGAGGGATAATGTTGACTCTGCCCTTGAATGGTGCAAGTTTTGTATCTCTTGGATAGATGGCACAACCCGTAAGATCTGGGGAAGCAACATCGAACTAACCTTTCCACCAGAGTCCAAGGGGTCCCCGCACGGATCCTCTCTCCTCTGCCCTGATGTTTTAATATCTATAAGGCATACCTAATTCTGCGATAGTCATCCGGTCCTTCAAGGTGAACTGTCTGTTAATAGCGCCGACGATGTTCTCCTATATATTGCCATTCTCCGAAAGAGAGCCCCGACCGTTTCCCCACTGACGGACTGTTTTCAACGCAGTAAATCCAGCTGGCTTGCAAACGCAAAATCTTCGACTACAGCATAAGAAAACGGAGGTCCTCTTCATCAAAATTCATCATACCAACCCTGCTTGAAAGTCCTAGATGCAGAACGTCTTACCAAACCCTCCATCAATATACCTGTGAGTCACACTTGAATCAGCGACTTGGGACATGAAGACTCATATCAGCAATGTAGCAAAGAGCTGTATACCATAAAATCCGATCACTCAGAACACCTGCGATCCCTACTAGAACCGGACGACTTCCGGACAGTGTATCAAGCACTGATCATACCACATCTCGACTATGGCAAATGCTATACTCCATGGACGTCCCCGCGATCCACTCTGCTTCCGTTACAGATTCAATGAAACTCAGTCAGCAAGAGTTCTCCAAGGTGCCTCCATGTGGGAACACATGAACACCCCTTCCTTCAACAGCTCCACTGGCTCCCCATAAAAGGCAGAATCACATTTCAAAACCTTAATAATAACCTTCAAAATCAATAAATATCTCGCCCCATCATCCTTAATTGTATCTCATACGAGATAACCCCCCTAACAGATCCAGAAGATCTCTCTCTAGTCTACCAAATAAACTAGTAGTCCCAAATCAATGACCAAGTGCAACAAGACAACCATCGAACAGAGCCTTTAAGTTCTCTGCCCCGAATTGAATGGAACACCCTCCCACCTAGCAGCCTGGTCAATCACCATAGCTAATCCCAGTTTAGGAAACGCTTTGACCCCATTACCTCTTCCTCTTGCATTACTACGGACGAAAAGCACCACTTAGCTAACAACCAGCTAAGTCAATACCACAGGTTTCACGGTGCAGTTTCTCTACTGTACAGATTTATGTAAATAGTTACACAGGTTTCTTTTCCAAGTTGGCTTATTATACCTGTTAATTGGTAAACACAGACTCAACTAGTTTTTGAAATGTGTCTGTAAATGGGTTCATGTAAAACCGCACTGCTGGAAAATGGGCGGTCATATATAGAGAAATGTAAAATAAAATTAAATAAATTACTGGAATTTTCAATCGCATAGAGATTCTACAGCAAATTTTGTTTCCTGCCCACAACGTTTAATAATCCTTTCTGACTCAATGCCCTCGTCTAACATAGAGTCGCAACCCCCTCCACCACTTTGATCAGCTCCTACCATTACGATTAGAGTTTTGTACCCATGTATCACAGTGTCCCCACCGTTTATCCTCCTTCCACCCTGTCTCTGATGATTGCAATCATATCTAACCTCTCATTTAGTGGCTATAATATTCTAACTCTCCCATCTTATTGTTTTAGACTTCCTATCATTTGCATACAAGCATTTTAGAGAACTGTATTTTATTAATATTAATCTGGCTATTGGGTAGGCAAGGGTAATGTTGAATCTTTCTATGCTCTGGCTGCAAAACCGTACTCCGGGCATTTGGGCTACTTTACTCTTTTTTGGAACCTCACTGCCTTTTTGGTAGTATCCTTCAAGGATACCTTCTTCCGAACCTAGCGCTCTTGGGCGACCTGTCGGCGTTGCCCCTGTTTTTTCTTGTTTAAAAAGCTTCTCTATCTCCTTTTTAAAGGTTAATGCCAACAGTCCGGTTCCATCCCTGGTTAAGCCCATCCCTTCGGAAGAGCCCCCTCCTTTCCCCAGAATGTTTCCCCAGTTTCCTAAACAAATCCAAAACCCTCATCCTTGCACCTCGTCTCATCCATGCATTGAGACTACGTGAGCTCCGCCTTGCCTTTTGGGTCCTGCACGTAGGAATGGGAAGCAATTTCAGAGAACGCTTACCCTGGGAAGTTCTGGATTTCAACTTTCCTACCTAAAAGCTTAGAATTTAGCCTCCGAACCTCCCTACCACATTTTCCTATGTCATTGGTACCGACATGTACCAAGACAGCAGGACCTTCTCTCCCCCAGCACTATCTAAGATCTTATCTAGGCGGTGCGTGAGGTCTGCTACCTTTGCACCAGGCAGGCACTGTCACCAGGCGATCCTCCACATCCACCAGCCACCCAGCTATCTACATGCCTAATGATTGAATCACCAACTATTAACAGCTGTCCTAACCCTTCCCTCGATGGGCACATGGCCCTGGAGAAACCCGTCCTCAGTGGCGAGAGGGTTTTTACATCACCTGGAGGACAGGTTCTAATTAACAGGATCCTGTCCTGCCACACCAGGGTGATGGTCCTCCTGTCACGTGACCTCCTCTCCGTCCATGGCAACAGGGATGCTGCCAGAACTGGAGGTGGGACTTTCATGATTATATCCCCTGTAGGTCTCGTCCATGTACTTCCTCTGTCTTTCTTTATGTCTTCCAGGGTCTGCTACTGCTAGCCTCTAGAGAACGGACTTGTTCCCTGAAGAGCAAAGAGCTCCTTGCACTTAAAAATGCATGGCACAACGTAAGACCTCTCACCAACTGGGGAGAAAATCATGCATGTGACACTCAATGGCAAAAGACTTGGAAAGTCCCCCATCTCGCTGCTGGACTGTTGTCTGCATCTTAGTTTATAAGCTTGTGTTTAGGTCTTTAAATTTCTGTAGCTTACTAAGGGTGGGTGGGTAGATGCTTATACTAAATAAACAGTGCATCTAATTACCTCTAATATAACTTTGTTCACCTGAAGCTTAATTAATCTCAGGTCCTCAGTGTATGACTGATTTTGGATAAAGAGCTGCACCTGAAAGCACCCCCTTTCCTCTAAGACGTGTAATTACCTATAAAGCTTACAATTACGCCCATGAGGAAGGTGGGGTGTTG
The DNA here is from genome assembly GCA_033557465.1 of Ichthyophis bannanicus. Lineage (NCBI taxonomy): Eukaryota > Metazoa > Chordata > Amphibia > Gymnophiona > Ichthyophiidae > Ichthyophis > Ichthyophis bannanicus. The sequence goes on along the minus strand of CM066033.1, from coordinate 270,205,876 downwards.
GGGAGGGAGGGAGGGAAATAAGAAACGATTAAAAAGATGGTTCTTGGTTACAAGGTTACCCCGTCCTTTACCCTCAGCAGGGGGAGATGGGGGGTTAGGGTCCTTCAGATAGGCTAGAGCAGGAAAATTAAGTTTTACAAACGCAGCACGTTCTGGGGACACGAGCAGGGAGAGATATTTTAACTTTTAAAGTAACATTTAACCCTGGCTACCACACAAAGGCCAGTTAGTTGAGAGAGGCAAGGTAAGTTATACAGCTGAGAAAGCTAAATATCCACCTCTCTAGCAGAGCAACTGTGAGGGCACTGCTCGTTCCCAGAGCAGAGAGAGGCAAACAGCACAGACTATGCACACATGGGAGGGAGAAGACAGGAAGAAGGTCTACACAATACCTCAGCAGTGGGGGAGGGTGGGTAATCACTGCTTCTACTCATTGCAAGCACTGTAGCATTTCAACATACCCAAACATAAAACCCTCTGTTTCTGTACGTTTTAACAGTTATTGTCAGTCAACTTATTGTTGGGACGTTTTAGCAGACAGCTTATTTCTAGTGTTGTTTATGGCTGGGTAAGCATTTAGCTTCAAATCCCAATGTAGCTCTAAGTTCGGCTTTAAATCCAGTGCCAATTTTAGGGCATTCGTAGCACATTCTAAAGAGGAGAGCAATTATGCTCAGAAAATGATGGTATTTATTTATTTATTTATTTATTTAACATGTTTTGTATCCCGCCTTTTCCTTCAATCAAAGCGGTTAATACAGCACAAAGTTAAACAAAGGTGAGGGAAACATACATTGCATTATCATTACATCTCAACATAACACTAGGAGTACAAACCGGGAACACAGTACATTACTTTCATTACATTACCTTCACATTAACTACAAACCACATATCGCTGAAACAGAATGAGCATAATAGGCAGCAG